>VZQC01012261.1:1043477-1163935 GCA_009823505.1 Rhizomys pruinosus | reverse complement strand
ATCAGCAATGGATTATTCTACCCTGGAGATGTTGGCCAGGGGATCCAAGGCCCCCCAAAAGGTAAAGGCTTCTTGCCTATAAACTGGGATACCTGCAAGAAGAGAGGTGATAAGGCCCTGCTGTCAAAGACCTGATGTAAGCATGGGAAAGATGTATTGAGACAGCACTTGCAAGTGTACAGTTGGTCTCTGGAATACCAGAGAGTGTTACCAAAGGCCACTAAACCAATAAAGCAAATATAGGTCTCCCTGAGTCAAGCAAGACTCCTCCGACAGCACCAGCTACACCTCATCTGCCTAGAAATACTGTGCAAGCTTACATCCTCTAGTGGTTAGGAGATGTTATAAGCCACAGTAAGACCCTGTCATATTTTACAGAAAAAAACATAATTAATGGATTAACATACCATCCAAACATCTGTGTTTATACCAAAGTAACCTACCATAACAATTAGTACTGTCAGCCCATGAAAGGAAACAGCCAGAATTGACCAGAGTCCAAAACAACAGCTCCAGAGAAAGTAGACTGTTTTGTTTCTCATCCACCTGTGTCCCTTTTCTAAGCCTAGGGCACAATCTGCGTCAGAGGGGATGTGTTAGAATGTAAGGGCTGCGATTGGGGTGAATGGTGAAACTACAGCAATATAGACTGGACACTTATTTGATCAACCTGATTATACATAGAAGCCCCCCCCAGCTGGGTGGTGGGACCCTTGGGCTGTGTGGGTTTGGGCACAACTGCTTGCAAATTGGTTTTACATGAAGGATGCTTGTACTCATAAATTATTACTTATTGTTAAAAAAATGAAAAAATAAAGAAATAATAGAAAAAAAATTTAAAAATCGAGAAAAAAACAGAAAAAAAAGAAAAATGGCATCATGAACTTTGCAGGCCAGGGGGTCTATAGAGTGAGTTCCAGGACAGCTGGGGCTATAGGGAAACCCTGTCTCCAAAAGACCAAAAAAAAAAAAAAAGTATCGGGATGGTATAACTTAGCCTTTCTGGATGCTTAATGACCATACTTGATGCCCATACCAATTTGGCCGAGGGACTTAAAGGATAACTTTGCTCCTTGCCCTCAGAGGTCAACTAAGTCCCAGGGGATTATGCATGGGGGCATCTCTTGAAATGTCCTGCAAATATGAGTCACCAGTCTTCCTGTGCAGGGAGGTCTTGGAGATCTACTGTCCTAGCTTGTCTTCCATTGCTGTGACAAAACACTCTGACCAACACCAACTTGGGGAGGAAAGGGTTTATTCAGCTTACATCTCCTGGGTCACAGTTCTCACTCAGGGAGCCCAAGGCAAGAACTCAGGGCAGGAACCTGGAAGCAGAAGCTGAAGCACAAGCCATGGAGGAATGCTGTTCACTGGATTGCTCCCCTGGCTCATGCCCAGCCTGCCCTCTTATATGGTACACAACAACCTGCCCAGGGTGGCAACACTCATTGTGGGCTGGATCCTCCCACATTGCTCGACAATCAAGACAATACTCCACGGATGTGGCCACAGGCCAATCCAATGGAGCCAATTCCCCAATTGAGTCTCCCTCAACCCAGGTGTGTCAAGTTGACACTGAAGCTATCCAGCACAATTGACCCCTTGTCAATTTGACACACAAAACATCACTATTAAACCACCACCTTTCCAGTTCTTATCCCCAAAGTATGATGTTAACATTAATCACAACCTAAGACAGTACATCCTTAAAAGCCCCACAGTCCTTAAAATGTCCAAACGCTTAAAAGTTCAGTCTATTAAAAGTCTCTTAACTGTGGGCTGCTGTAAAATCCAAAACAAGTACTGTTTTATTTCAAAGGGAAGAATCAGGCACTGTTAAACAAAACCTAAGTCCAGCAGAGTAGCTCAAGCCTGGACACCTGGGACTCACTCACAATCTTCTGGGCTCTAAAAGGTTTTGGCAGCTCCCCCTCTCCGACTCTGCCATCCGTGGCACACACAGCTCATCTTGCAGGCCCAGGCTAACTCCATTCCACACCTGCTGCTGCTCTTGGTGGTCATCCCATGGTCCTGGCACCTCCAAAAAGCTGGGGTCGCCACTGAAACTGAGGCAGCACCTTCACCAATGGTCTCTTCTGACCTCTCCTGGTGCAAAGCCTCAGCTTCTCTCCATGACCCCTGCAATCCTGGGGTCTTCACTGCAACCGAGGTGCACTTCCACCAATGGTCTTTCCTGACCTCTCACAGTGCCAAGCCTCGGCTGCTCTCTGTGACCCCCTCAAATTTCAACACCGGAACCATATAGGAGACTCTTACACGTTACCAAGTCCGGCTTCTGGCTCGAGATGGAGGCTCAGGCCCTTTCTGGGTCACAGCTTCTGTGTGCTGACCTTGAAGATATTCTCCCCAGAAGATTTCACCTCAGTGATGCTGGTCTCTTGTTACTTACAGCTGATTTTTCAGCCCCAGCTAACCAGCATCAATTGCCCCAGTACCACAAAAGTTTCACTTCAGGTTCTGGTCTCTTGTTACTTACAGCTGATTCTCCACAGCCCCAGCTGACCAGAACCCACAGATTACACAGTCCTGATGATCTCTGCTCCCCTTTGAAACTAGAAACTTCACAAGCCAGGCCTCCATCTTCTACAAATCCTTCAGCAAAACTGCTCCAAGTTCCACAGCAACAATCTTTAGGCATTCAATGATCTTCCCAGCCCAAAGTTCCAAATGCCTCCACAATCCTTCCCCAAAACACCAAGGTCAGGTCTGTCACAGCAATACCCCACTCTTCTGGTACCAATTTCTGTTCTAGTTTGTCTTACATGGAGGATGCTTGTACTCATAAATTATTACTTATTGTTAAAAAATGAAAAAAAAAACTAAAGAAGTAATAGAAAAAAATTTAAAAATAGAGAAAAAAAAGAAAGATGACATCATGAACTTTGCAGGTAAATGGATGGAACTAGAAGATATTATGTTAAGTGAAGTAACACAGTCCTAGGAAAACAAATGACAAATGATATCCCTCATCTGTGGATGCTAGCACCAAGTACCTAGTTGTAAGGCAAACTGAGCAACGTTAATGTTATATTCCTCCTGATCAAAACAACTGTGCTCTTATATTGTGAATCCCTTAACAGGTTCTAGAATTAACCTACCATTTATTTTCAGACTTTGGAATTTTGGTGTATGGGTGGAGGGTATGTATGAATATTTTAGAGTAAGATAAAATCAAAAGAATGAGAAAAAACTAGTTTGTCATGACATTGTGTCTAACCACAGTATTTATTTTATGGGGGTGCTTCTTAGTATTTCTTATACAAGGCTGCTTGAGCTTTACAGTATGAAAAGTATCAGGATGAGCTGGGTGTGGTGGCACATGCCTTTAATCCTAGCACTTGGGAGGCAGAGGCAGGTGGATCCTTGTGAGTTCAAGGCCATCCTGGTCTACAGAGTGAGTTCCAGGACAGCTGGGGCTACAGGGAAACCCTGTCTCCAAAAGACCAAAAAAAAAAAAAAAGTATCGGGATGGTGTAACTTAGCCTTTCTGGATGCCTAATGACCATACTTGATGCCCATACCAATTTGGCCGAAGGACTTAAAGGATAACTTTGCTCCTTGCCCTCAGAGGTCAACTAAGTCCCAGGGGACTATGCATGGGGGCATCTCTTGAAATGTCCTGCAAATGTGAGTTACCAGTCTTCCTGTGCATGGAGGTCTTGGAGATCCACTAATGGGACTTCAGTCAATGTCCAGTCTATAAAGAGGAAAGTCTGTTCATGCTCATGCAAGACCTGACTTTGTCCTCGAGTGGATGGAACTGGTAAATGAAAAGCCAAAAGGAGCCAGGGGTTCCCTCTACCCCCAAAACACACATGACCCCTGAGGACCAGATCCTCAACTGACCTTGAGAAAACAAAAACCTTGGTTAATCTGGGCTGTGTGGCCTTAAACATCCAAAGGAATGTATACCAAAAATATAATCAGTAAGGCCTGAGAAATTATATTTCAGGTATAAAACTTGAGGTCTTAGTAAAAAGACAAAAAGTAAAAAAAATAAGATATAGGTGTAGGAACAGACTTTCTAAATAAGATATCAGTTGCTGAGGAATTAAGGTCAACAATCAACAATTGGAACCTAATTAAATTAAAAAGCTTCTGTACAGCAAAAGAAACAACCAAGGAAGTGATGAGAAAACTCACAGAGTCAGAGAGAATCTTCAGCAGTGACACATCTGACAGAAACTTAACATCTGGAATATATAAAGAACTCAAAAACAAACAATCAAGGAAGCAAATGACCCTATTAAGAGGTGGGCTATGGATATGAACAGAGACTTCTCAAGAGAAGAAATAAAGATAGGTAAGAAACAGCTTAAAAAGTGTTCAACATCCTTAGTAATTAGGGAAATACAAACTAAAAGTACTTTAAGAGTTTACCTTACCTCAGTTATACTGGCTAAGATCAAGAGAATAAATGATACCAAATGCTGGAGAGGACATGGAGAAAGAGGAACAGTCATTTACTGCTGGTGGGATTGCAAACTCATGCAACCATTATGAATGAAGAGCAGTGTAGAAAACTCTTAAGTATCTAAAAATGAACCTGCCATATGATTCAGTTATAGCACTCCTTGGCATTTACCTAAAGGACTCATCCTACTGGAGAGATACTTGTACATCTATGTTTGTCAGTGCTCTTTTCATAATAGCTAAGAGATGGAAGCAACCTAAGTATTTCTCAACTGACAAGTGGATAATGAAAAACAATAGAGTTCTACTCAATGGTAAAGAAAGATGAAATCATAAAATCTGGAGGTAAATGGATGGGACCAAAAAACAGTTATATTAAATGAAATAATGCAGACTCAGAAAAACAAATGATGAATGTTATCCCTCATATGTGGATCCTAGTACCAAATCCCAATATGTGAGTATGTATATGTATCCCGATGTAACTGCAAGGACCAGGAAAATGGAAAGGTACCTGGGAAGTGACGAGACAGAAGGAACTTAAAGGGAAGAATAGTAGGAGATAGGAGTTACCAAGGGTAAAATGGGGTATTCAAATGGGAGAGGGGAGGGGAAAGTTATATTGAACCATGGAGGGAAAGTGGGAGAAGGAGCTCAAGAGAAGGGGGAACCATAGGAATCAGGCTCTATCAACAGTAAAATGGGGGAAATAGAGGTATGTTAACCAGGGAAGGAGGAGGGAGGGTCAAATGGGGGGGCTTGGCTGATATGAAAAACTGGAGGGAAACATATTAGTTCAAAAACCTACTGAAAAATTACACATACAATATCTCTACATGAGTCCATGAGTATAGCTGGACTATATAACAAGAAACAGTGCCAGACACGAGAAACCTCCCTTTGAGTTGTTGTCTAGAGTAGTCCAAGAGACTCCCAAAATTACACAGGGTATTGCTATTGACTTTGATTACCCCCCAGAACTTGAAGGTAAGACCCTACTTCTGAAGACAGGACGTACTTGGACACAGGATTTGGAACAATACAGCTGGAACTGACCTGGATGGCACCTCTCTGAAGGCTAGCTCTCATTCATAGTTTGGGAGAACACCATGTAAGCTGCTATGAGAGAAAAATCAATCAATGGTCCGATCCCATTTTCAAGGTCTAATAACCACAACAGTAACTGGCACAGCAAACTACGTTGACATAGTAGTCCCATTTTTATCTTTGAGTTAATCAACAGCTGCCTAATTGGATTTAAAATCCACTCAATGAGAAAGAACTCATGTGTGGTACTGTAAATAGAGCCAAATACACATGGCTGGAGAGGTCATAGATCTTAGAGAAAACCACAAGTCTGTCACATCCCTAGACAAGTGTAATTTCTTACTATGTTCTAAATATGGGATCATTATGCTTGTCTAAGTATGCCAGCCACCACTCATCAAAGAAGCTTCTCTTGCAACAGATGGTGACTATTCCAGAGTTATACAACTGCTCACATGGAGATTGTCCATGAAATCCCCAATGTTAGGTGGCATACCTACAATAGAACTTCTATACTAAGGCCCATGGAACATAACAGAAAAAGGGGTAGAGAGAATACAATTGCCCCTCTCAACTCTCATCAATGAAGCTCCCTAACACAGCAGAGGCCCATGAACAGAAAAGGACACAGACAGCCAAAGCATAGAGAATAAGAGTCTGCTGAGTGCAGGTCCTTAGATATAGGTCTCTTATATTAAACTTCACCCACCCAGGGCTCAGGGAGCACTGCAGAAGAGACAGCAGAAAGTTGCAGGTGCCAAGGGAGGAGGTGCATGACCATATTGAAATAGAGTCTTAAAGGCTCCTGAAACCATACACATGTGAACCTATAGCAATGGTGTCAATATGCAAGACCTATGAAAACCCAAGCACACAAAAACCCAGCATAGAAGTATGTTTTGAAATAGGCAGCAGACCCCAACCTTAGCAGAAGAATTATAGACGGGTGATTACTACGGGGTGAGAACCACTGATCTTCTTAAAGGGAGGAACTCTAGATAAGTTGACTAGACCTTAGTGGATGAACTTGCACTGAGGGACATTTGGGGACACTAACTTGACTCGATAACCTTAACATCAATGACAGAATGCATGAAGCCCAGTATGTGTGTGAGTGTGGGAGGGAGCCACTGGGGAAGGAAGCATAACGATGATTAAGATGTTCTGTAGGAAATATTAAAGAATTCAATAAAATATTTTTAAAATTTTCTCACTTGATTGCATAGTATTATTAACTTCATTTTACAAAACATGACATACAAAACTTCACCCATGTCTACTGTCACCGTGTTGTGCTTCACTATTAAACCATGAGAAATGATAACAGCTCACCTAAGGGTGATGTCTGTTTTTCTACATATTCCATAAGCAACCTTTCTTGCCCCATGTTTGGCTAACTAATCTTACCAGTGTCTCACCATCATTTGATGTACTCTTTCTATACCCAAATACTCATAAAGCTATAAGCAAATAATTAACAAAGTAGAAAATTGAGATTATTGTTTTGACATGACAGAATGTCTATCATAAAGAAAGATATGGAACACTTTGAAAACAATGTGGAACAAGTGCAAATTTGTTTGCTGAACCTTATTTTGTTTCATAATATCATAATATAGTTAAGTATATATACAATTATTATGAAAACTTAATAGAAAGATAGATGAAAGATCACAGATGAGAAAGGGTGGGGAGTAAGCCAGGGCATGCTCACTGGGCCTGTTTATTTAGTTCACTTTGGAAAAAGTTCGGTAAAGTGAGTGACAGACTCTCCTCACAATTCTGCTGCTCCACTAAGCCAGTCCTGAGTTAATTGCTAAAATAAGTGACTCTATGCAGCAGGAAATCACTTCTCTGATTGAACCTTCAGCTTTGGTGTGTGTGCTTTAGGCTGTAGAATTTCGTCCTTCCCAGGAAAATGGCCTCTTTCCCATCAACAAAAGAGGTATGTAAGCCACCGCTTTTCGTGATGAATGATGAAACACTGCCATTCTGACCTAAGAAAAATGAAGTTACAGCCACATTCTCTCCTACCATTCTGTATCTACATCATGTGCTCTGTATCCACAGATTCCAATAAACCCTGGGTTAAAACTTTTTGATATAAACATACACCTGTACTGAACATGTAAAGACTTTTATTATTATTCTCTAAACAATCAGCATATAACTATTTATATAACATTTACCTTAGATTGGATATTATAAATAATCTAGAGATAATCTGAAATAAACAGTTTATGGAAATTTTACACCATATTGTAGAGGGGCTTGGATATACTTAGACTTTAGTACCTGTGGGGGTCCAGGAACCAATTCTCAGTGAATACTGATGGGCCATATGTTATTTAAACATATACTCTAAAGTATAAGAAACTATCAAAGAAATCAATTTGACATTTCCCAAAGGTTTGATGGTGAGCCACACTTTCAAAGAAGCCAGCCTTCAAGGCTTTTTTGACTGACACTTCCTTCACCTTCTTAGCTTGCCTGCAGACAGACTGGCCTCCTCAGCCCTGCTGAGAAACAGCAGTTTCTGCTTTGGGAAAGCACAAATGGAAAAGGAAGCACGTTATGCTTCAGAGTAACTATCATATGATTTTGTCCCTCTTTAGGTATCTAATTAATTTTAGTTTTATGTCTATGTAACTTAAATGCTAATAATTTCTGGTAACTGCTCCAGAAGTTGTTGGGGGGAGAAAAAGAGGGTATCTGCTTCTACCATGTTGGAGTAGAATTGGCAATTGGGTAATTAGTATCAGGTTTGTAATCTCATTGTAATGAATAGAAAATTGCACAAACGTTAGGGTCTGTGTTAGACATTCAGAAGGAAATAGTGCAGTACCATCTGAGAGAAGGATGCTGGATTTGGCAAGCCTGGCAGTCAGCCCCTTTCTACCCAGGAACATCTTTTTAATTGAGGCATGGGGAATAGGGGCTGCAGCAGAGACACAGACATGACATTCAGTTGAGAAGATAGAGATAGAAACTCAGGACCAGAAATGACCATGATGTGCAGAACAGAGAATGAAAGACTAAGGAGCTGCATAGACAAAAACTTCAGAGAACTCTTCATAGTAACCTGAGTCTGTTGCTGTAAACTGCCATGCATAGAAAGATGTCCTGTTATGTCAGGCAAAGACAACTGGAAACAGTAAGTGATGAGTAATGATTCCTCGCTGATCTTTCATGATTCCAGATGACTTTAAAGCAGATACTGATCACATTTATCAGTGGATGATTTTTCTCCCACAGATGTTTGTATAACAGGAAGTTTTGGAAGCTTGAGTTAGTTTCTTCATCAAAAGAAAAGGGGAGGCATATTTACTACCCATCATAAAATGTTAGGCTTGTTAAATATGGTTCCACAGTTTACCACATGTGCAGCCATTGGTCCCCTGATGCTGCAGCTCAGGAGATAACACAAATGCTAAAACAACAGAGCTATTACCAAGAGAAATAAAGTCTTTTATCTCTGACCTAGGAAACATGTCTTTTCCAACATCCTTAAAAATATAGCAACATAATCTGTTAACTTGCAAGAGAAATAAGGTTTCAGGGCCTTCATCAATTTTCAGTTTTAGTGATAAGTACAGGGTACTGATAGAGATGTAGCTTTCTGAAAAATGAAAGATGAAGGGTGAAGGATTCTCAGTAAAATATGGGATTTAACAAGTGTACCTGAAAATTGTTTGGGGTGCTATAATAAAATATGAAATCAATAAGTATAAAATATAAATATTGAAATATTCTCCCAACCTGGAGGCTGGAAGTCTAAAACCAAGACCTCCAAGACCTTGAAAGATACAGAGCCTGGTAAGACCTCCACTTCCCTGTAGACTGCATTCTTCTCTCTCTCTAACCTCCATGTTGAAAGGAACCTGGGCTATCTTTATGTACTTTCCATAAGACCACCAATACCAGTCATGAGAGCCCTGCCATTCTGCCCTGCCTCACCTTACCCAAGATTTCCACTGCCTAAGAACATTTCCTTGGGTATGGAGATTTCTACATAGATGTTTGAGCAGAACATACTAAGACAATTGCATCTTAAAGATCTCAGGTTTGTGTTCAATTACTTAAAAAACATTTTCATAATAAAACTAGAATAGAGTGTTGAAAATCAAATTACATAGTACCTGCTCCTGTGTCCCCTTGAGAATGTTCTTTGAAGGCTCAATGGTTAAGAGAACTCCTTACTTTTGCAGAGCACCTGGGTTCAGTTCCCAGCATCCACATGCCAACTAAGAACTGTCAGTAACTCCAGATCCAGGGGATCAGACAGACACTTTCTTCTGGCCTCCAGGAGCATTGCACACATGGGTGCACTTACATACGAGTAGGCCAAACATTTTTCATAAACATAATGGAATTCTATGTAGTGGTAAAGAAAGATGACATCATGAACTTTTCAGGTAAATGGATGGAACTCGAAGCCATTATACTAAGTGAAGTAACACAGTCCCAGAAAAACAAACAATGTATAGTGTCCCTCATTTGTGGATGCTAGCACCAATTCTCTTTTGAACGCAAACTGAATAATTCCTGTTTACTTCTTTGTTTTTTAGTAAATATAATACCTGATGTTACTCATCAACTTGCTTTATAATGTAGGAAAGTAAAGTAACATTGTTTCTTCACCTGCATACAATCCTGTTATCATAATGGGAAACCCTAAACATGATTTAGAATTAACCTAGAGTTTATTTTCAGAGGTCATAATTTTGGTATATCTGCAGCATCAATATAGGCACATTTTGGAATGATATAAATTGGAAGGGAAAACAACAACAAAAAGACTGGGTCAAAGAACTGACTGAAACAGTAAACTTATGCCCAAAACAGTAAACTTCAGCATCAAAAATTTTAAAAAAGACCAAGAAAAGATGAAAGACATGTATGGGGGAATGCATGAGCACTGGCAGGGAGGGGGCAAGAAAAGGGAACTGGATCTAGACTTGATTAAGAAATATTGTATGAAATACACAAAACTTCAATAAAAAAAGGATAGAGAAAAAATAAAGTTTTTTAATGTGGTTACAAAAAGTCTATGTTCATGGAGACTTGAGAGTGCAGAGCTTAGATCAAGGGCTTCCCAGGACCACGTGAAGCACAGGAAGGAGCCAGGTGCTTCAGCCAGGTGGATTGTTGGAAAGATCTATCTCTGGGTTGTTGGATAATTGTTTTGTTGATTTGTTGGATAGCTAAATCATTGGCTGGTGTGGCTGGTGTGGCAGAGTCACCTGCTAGCTGGTATTAAAGGTGGGCCTGTTAAATCGTTGGCTGTTGTGGCTGTTGTGGCGGAGTTGCCCTGCTAGCTGGTAGTAAAGGTGGGCCTGTTAAATCATTGGCTGGTGTGGCTGTCTGGGCAGAGTCTCTTACTGCTACCTGGTATTAAAGGTGGGCCTATTGCCACTGTGAGACTTAAGTGCACAGAGCTTAGATTGGGATTTCCCAGGACCACCTGAAGAGTAACACAGGCTTATCCCCCCGCCCCCCACTGCCCCGGCCAACTGGAACTGCTGAGGGAGTGTCCAGGTGGATTTTTTGGAGAATCTTCAGAACAGAAAGGGAAGAATGAGTTAGACCTCCAATATATAAACAAAATTGAAAGCCTGAAACCTAGACAAGTCAACACTCCATAAACAAGGAGGGGGAAAAAAGGGCATCTGAAGGAGGCAAGCAAAGCAAGCCTTCAACACAGTGAAGAGACATTTGTGATTCCAATTGGGATATAGGCAAAAAGGGAAATCCACATGCCAGGGACAGAACAAAGGGACAACATGGGAAACGTGCAGGATAATTCCACACCAAGCTCTACCAACCTGTGGGAGATTCCTACAGTGGGATCCCCCTGGGGATGGCCCAGGACACAGATCTTAAAGGAACAATTGCAGAAACATTCAAAGAAATCAAAGAATATAAAGAACAAGTCAGAGAACTAAGGAGAGAGAATGAAAAATTAAAGAAAGACCTAGAGGAAGTGGAAACACTGAAAAAAGAAATCAATCAGTGAAGCAAGGAGCTACAGGAAGAGAGTGAGAAGCTCCAAAAGGAAGTGGAAATACTAAAGAAATCACAGGATGAAATGAAAAAGGAAATAGAACACTCATCCAATCAAGAGGAAAGGAATGGAAAAAGCCTCAGAAATAGAATGGAGGAAGCAGAACAAAGAATATCAGACCTGGAAAAACAACAGAGGAACATTTAAAAAGCTCAAGTAAGGTTATGAAAAATTTTAAAACACAAGTGGAACAACCAGGAATATGGACACTATGAAAAGATCAACCATCTGGCAATCATAGGAATAAGAGGAGGAGAGAGATCCCAAGAAAGTGGTATTGATCAGAATCTTCAACCGAATAATAGATGAAAATTTCCCACGACAACTAAAAAAAGACAACCCATAAACAAAATACATGGAAAGTAGCATAGAAATGCAAAAGACAAGATCAAAAAGAAACTACCCCATGCCACATTTTAGGGTTAAAACGTTAGAACCCAACAAAGACACAATTTTGAAAGCCGACAAGAGGAAAAACAATGAAGTTTACATATAAGGGGAAATCCTATCAGAATTAACTGACATTCTCAGCACATCCATGCAGAGAAAGGAGAAGCACATGAGCAACAGCAATTCCCAGTGTTGAAAAGGACAAAGTATGCCACACCACAGGTTACTAATAAGCCCAGCAAAAATGTCCAGAGTTTATGACGGGGGTGAAGGGCAGAGAAATAGTTTTTCATGACATACAACAAGGATGAGGAGAAATAATTCATGTCTGAAAACCAACCAACCTTCAGACAATACTTGAAGCAAATTCAAAGACAGACGAGTGAACAACTATCCCCAACGCACCTAAAAGAGAAACTAAGAAAAAACATATAACGCAGAAGTAGAAACCCGAGACTGAAAAATGCAATTGATAAATGTGTAAGGAAGGTGGTAATGCATAACTTTCAATAGGTTATAATCGCTTACAATATAGTAATGTGTGACGAAACATCCCCAATCAAAAGACATAGACTGGGAGACTGGATTAGGAAACAGAATCCATCGATATGCTGTCTACAAGAAACACATCTTACCTTCAAGGACAGGCACCACCTTAAAGTGAAGGGATGGAAAAAAATATTCCAAGCAAATGGTACCAAAAAGAAAGCAGGTGTTGCTATTTTAATATCAGACAAAATAGACTTCAAAATAAAAGAAATCAGAAGAGAAAAAGAAGGCCATTACATCTTTATCAAAGGAACAATTGACCATGAAGATTTCACAATCATGAATATATATGCATCAAACTCTGGTGCACCAAACTTTATACAGACAATTCTCTAGGTCATCAAGGCACAGATTAGCCCCAGCACACTCATAGTAGGGGACTTCAATACCCCACTAAGTCCTCTGAACATACTGACTGGACAAAGAATAAACAGAGAGACATCTGAATTGAATGATATTATACACCAAATGGACTTCATGGACATCTACTGAATATTTCACCCAAATACCAGAGAATACAGTTTCTACTCAGCAGCCCATGGAACATTCTCCAAAATTGACCACATACTGGGACACAGAAAAAACCTCAACAAATACAAAAAAATTGAAACAATTTTATGCATTCTATCAGACCACAGTGCAATAAAGCTCAATATCAACACCAGGATAAGTACTATCTACAAAAACACATGGAGACTAAACAACACTCTCCTGAATAATGACTGGGTCAAGGAAGAAATAAAGAAAGAAATAAAAGCATTCCTGGAATTGAATGACAATAATAGTACAATACAACAAAACCTGTGGGATACTAAAAGCAGTCCTAAGAGGGAAGTTTATAGCCCTGAGTGCCTACATCGAAAAACAGAAAGAGCACAAGTGAACGATCTAAAGCTGCAGCTAAAAACACTTGACAGACAACAACAAATGAACCCTAAATGCAACAGACAGGAAGAAATAACAAAAATCAGAGCAGAAATGAATGAAATAGAAACAAAGAAAACAATACAAAAAAAAAATCAATGAATCCAAAAGTTGGCTCTTTGAGAGAATAAACAAGATAGACAAGACCTCTAGCCCAGTTAACCAAAAGAAAGAGCAACTCCAAATCAATAGAATTTGTGATGAAAAGGGAAACATCACAACAGACAATGAAAAGATCCAGACAGTCATATGGGAATACTTCAAAAACCTATACTCTACTAAGTTTGAAAACCTAGAAGAAATGGATGAATATCTGAAATCCTGGGAATCACCAAAGCTTAACCAAGAGGAGATCAACAGCTTAAACAGACCCATAATATATGAAAAAATTGAAGATGTAATAAGAAACCTCCCAACTAAATAAAAGCTCAGGCCCAGATGGTTTCATTGCAGAATTCTATAAAACATTTCAAAAAGACTTACAACCATTATACAAATTGTTCAGAAGGATTCAAGCAGAGGGAAATCTCCCAAATTCCTTCTATGAAGGCAGTATCACTCTAATACCAAAACCAGGCAATGATACAACCAAAAAGGAGAACTATAGACCCATCTCATTAATGAACACAGATACAAAAATTCTCAAGAAAATACTTGCAAACCGCATACAGACCTACATCAAAAAGATCATCCATCATGACCAAGTTGGATTCATACCAGAGATGCAGGGATGGTTCAACATATGAAAATCAATAAATATCAAAAAACACATAAATGGACTGAAAGACAAAACCACATGATCATCTCAATTGATTTAGAAAATGCCTTTGACAAAATCTAGCATCCCTTTATGCTTAAAGTCCTAGAGGGAATTGGTTTGGAGGGATCATTCCTCAATGCAATCAAAGCCATATACAGGAAACCCACAGCCAATATCATCCGAAATGGAGAAGAGACAGATGCATTCCCCTTAAAGGTAGGCACTTGGCAAGTCTGCCCCTGTCACCACTCCTCTTCAATATAGTGCTTGAAACACTTGCCAGAGCAATAAGGCAAGAAAAAGAAATTAAAGGAGTACTAATTGGAAAAGAAGAAGTCAAGCTCTCCCTTTTTGCTGAGGATATGATTGTATACCTCACGGATGCTAAAAACTCCACCAGAAACCTCCTAGAAATGATTAAGAGTTTCAGCAAAGTGGTGGGATACAAAATTAACCTAGAAAAATCAGTAGCCTTCTTTTACACCGTCAACAAGCAACTAAAGAAGGAATTCAAGGAAAACTTCCCTCTCACGATAGCCTCAAAAACAATAAAATACCTAGGAACAAACCTAACCAAAGACACCAAAGAGCTCTACAAAAAAACTCACCAAAAAGCTTTAAACCCCTAAAGATGGAAATTGAAGAAGACATAAGAAGATGGAAAGGCCTCCCATGCTCATGGATTGGGAAAACTAACATAGTAAAAATGTCCATTCTACCCAAACTAATATGCAGATTCAATGCAATCCCAATTAAAATCCCCGAGTTTCTTCACAAGCTTGGAAAAAAAGTCCTTAATTTCATATGGAAAAATAAAAGACCTCAAATAGCCAAAGTAGCCCTGAGTGAAGAGCAATAAAAGGGGGATCTCTAGGGGGCTGGAGAGATAGCCTAGCGGTTAAGAGCACCGACGCTCTTGCAGAGGACCCGGGTTCGATCCCCAGCACCCACATGGTGGCTAAGAACCGTCTGTAACTCCAATTCCAGGAGAACTCCAGTTCCAGGGGAATCTGAGACCCTCTTCTGACCTCCGCGGCATTGCACGACACGGGTGCACAGACCTGCATGCAAACAATACATTCATACACATACAAAAATAAATAATAAAAAAAAGGTTCAACGTCACTAATAATTAGGGAAATGCAAATTAAGACCATTCTAAGATATCATCTCACTCTGTAAGGTTGGCCAGGATCAAGAAAACGAACGATAACAAGTGCTGGAGAGGTTGTGGGGAAAGGAGTACACTCATCCATTGGTGGTGGGAATGTAAACTTGTACAGCCACTATGGAAAGCAAGGTGGAGAACCCTTGGAAGACTCAAAATGAGCTTGCCATTTGACCCAGTCATACCACTCCTGGGTATATACCCACAAGACTCATCTTACTGCAGAAATACGTGCACNCTGGTACTGGCACAAAAACAGACCTGTTGACCAATGGAATAAAACTGAAGATCCAAACTTGAGCACATACAATTTCAGCCACCTCATATTTGACAAGGGGGCCAAGAAGACACAATGGAGGAAAGACAGCATCTTCAGCAAGTGGTGTTGGCAAAACTGGATCGCCACTTGTAGAAGAATGAAATTAAACCCCTACCTCTCGCCCTGTACAAAAGTCAACTCCAGGTAGATCAAAGACCTCAAAGTGAAACCCAAAACTCTGAAGATGATAGAAGAAAAACTTGGCAGCAGACTACAAGACATAGGGGTAAGAAAAGACTTCCTAAATCAGACAGTGGTTGCACAAGAAATAAGATCAACAATTGACAAATGGGACCTCATTAAACACAATAGCTTCTGTACATCAAAAGAAACAATCAAGGAAGTGAAGAGAAATCCCACAGACTGGGAGGAAACCTTCACTGCAGATATATCTGACAAAGCATTGATTTCCAGAGTATATAAACTACTCAAAAAACAAAGAAGAAAGAAAACAAATGACCAAACAACCCACTCAAAAGATGGAGCGAAGAGCTGAACAGATGCTTCACAAGTGAGGAAATAGAGATGGCTGAGAAATATCTTAAGAAGTGTTCAACGTTGCTAATAATTAAGGAAATGCAAATTAAAACACTTTAAGATATCATCTCACTCCAATAAGACTGGCTAGGATCAAGAAAACAAATGATACCAAGTGCTGGAGAGGTTGTGGGGAAAGGGGAACACTCATCCACCACTGGTGGGAATGTAAACTTGTACAGCCACTATGGAAATCAGTGTGGAGAACCATTGGAAGACTTGGAATGAACTTGCCACCTGACCCAGCCATACCACTCCTGGGTATATACCCACAAGACTCATCTTACCGCAGAGATACATGCACGGCCAAGTTTATTGAAGCTCTCTTCACAATAGCAAAGAGCTGGAACCAACCCAAGTGACTCTCAACTGAAAAGTGGATAGAGAAAATGTGGTACATCTACACAGTGGAGTTCTATGCAGTGGTAAAGAAAGATGACATAATGAACTTTACAGGTAAATGGATGGAGCTAGAAGATATCATGCTGAATGAAGTAACACAGTCCCGGAGAAACAAATGATGAATGGTATCCCTCATCTATGGATGCTAGCACCAATTACCTAATTGTATGGCAAACTAAACAAAGTCAATGTGATCTGAAAATAACTGTTCTCTTATAATTGTAGAATCCCTTAAAAATAAACAAATAAAAAAATAAACAAATAAAAATTTTAAAAAAGAAAGATGACATCATGAACTTTGCAGGTAAATGGATGGAACTAGAAGATACTAAGTCAAGTAACACAGTCCCAGAAAAACAATGAATGGTATCCCTTATCTCTGGATGCTAGTGCTAACTACCTAGTTGTAAGTATTTCTTGTGCATGGCCCCTTGAGCTTTTGTCCAAGTAGTTGGGAATGATGCATATTGGAAACAACAACAACAACAACAGAAAAGACTGCGTCAAAGAACTGACTGAAACAGTGAACTTCTGCTCAAAACAGTCAACTTCCACATTGAGAATTTTGAGAAAGACTGAGAAAAAGATGAATATCATGTTTGGCAGAATGCATGAACTCTGGTGGGGTGGGGGGATGGAGGGTCATGGGTCTAGATTTGATTAGTAACATAATCTTGTACAAAAACTATATATAATAAAAAACAAAGATAAAGACAAAAAAGTCTATATTCATAGTTCTACTTTCTGCTAAAATACACAATTATAAGATTGTTATTTAAATTTTGTGTTTATTCCTTTTTAAAAAATACTTATTTTTGTTTTATGTGAAAAATAAATTAAAAATAAAATAAAAAATTTAGCCATCTTAAAAAAATGTCAGTTATAAGATTGGCAAAAGATATCATCGGGATATGCATGATATAGCACATACACCAAAGACGGTGAGTGGGTAACAAATAGTTGCTTGAAAAGATATTTGACATCAGGGGCTGGAGAGATGGCCTAGCGGTTAAGAGCGCCGACCGCTCTTGCAGAGGACCCGGGTTCGATCCCCAGCACCCACATGGTGGCCGAGAACCGTCTGAAACTCCAATTCCAGGAGAACTCCAGTTCCAGGGGAATCCGAGACCCTCTTCTGACCTCCGCGGCATTGCACGACACGGGTGCACACACCTGCGTGCAGACAGGACATTCATACACATACAGAAATAAAGAAATAAATAATTTAAAAATAAAAAAAAAAAGAAAAGATATTTGACATCATCAGGCACCAGAAAATGAAAGTTAATATTATAATGAGAAATCATAAAAAAAAGAAGAAAGAAAATTTAAAACAGAATTTTCTTGGCAAGCAGTGGTTTGATTTTGAACTGTGCCCAAAGGTCTCATGTGTTTGAACACTTGGTTCCCAGATGGTAGCACTGCTTTGAGAGATTGTGGAGGCCAGTTCTGAGTGCAGATCACTGGGGGCTACTTGTGGAATACAGGTCACCAGGGGTTAGTCTCTGAGGATTGTGGTTTAACTCTACATCCAGCTTTGTTCTTTCTGCATTCTGATCTACCAACACGAGAACAAACCATACTAAAACTCCAGCCACTGTGGATCAAGTTGTTCCAGTTGCCATGCCTTTCCTCTCATGAACCATGAGCCCAAATCCACCTCGATGCCCTTAAGTTGCTTCTGTCAGGTACTCAGTCACAGCAACAAGAAAATTAGCCAATTAACAGACTAGCTGAGGGCAGGCCCCAGCTAACATGATCTAAGATGCACACAGGCCCATTTAGCACACTCTGAGATGCACACAGGCCCAGCTAGCACACTCTGAGATGCACACAGGCCCAGCTAGCACACTCTGAGATGCACACAGGCCCAGCTAGCACACTCTGAGATGCACACAGGCCCAGCTAGCACACTCTGAGATGCACACAGGCCCTAGCTAACACACTCTGAGATGTGCACAGGCTCAGCTAGCACACTCTGAGATGCACTGCTTCATTTGCATTAATAAAAATGAGATAAGGAATTATGTTTTCTTTGAGCTTCTACTTGCCAATCTCTGCACATTGCAGTCTTGAGAAGGAGTCAGTTCCTAAGAGCCGCAGGAACTCTTGGACATGGCCTCCTCTGACACTTCTGTAGCCAGAATGGATTTTCATTAAATTTCATGAAATTCAAGAATTATTTTCAACATTTACTTTTTTCTCTCTTTCATGATCATTTGTGTCATTGTTTGATGGTTTTCCTAATCTTTCTCAATTCTTTATCCATTTTTCCCAGTAAAATCCTTGCAAGGCTAAGTTCACCTTGTTTTCTTTTTATTAAACATTTTCCATTTCCATACAATGTAATTTGATGATATTTCAATCACCAACCCTATCTGAACCTCCCATTACTGCCCACACCCAATTTAATGTACTGTATTAATGCATATTAAGGCCTATAGTGTCTAATTTGTGTTCCCCAAATGTCCTTCTGTGTGGGTCCGTTGGAGGCTGGTTTACCTACCAAGAGTCTCAATCCTGAACAGGACTATCTTCCCCATCTTAGCAGCCATGTTGCTTAGGTTGGGTTCGGGTTTCTTGTTCTCTTTCCCATGTCTTTGCTGAGATTTTGCATGGAACTTGAGCATGCTTTCACTATTGTTGTGAGTTCATAGGAGTAACTGACAAGCTGTCTGGAAAACTCTGTTTCTTTGTGGTCATCTATGCCCTCTGGCTCTTAAATCTTTCTGTTTCCTCTTCTGCAATGATCCCTGAGCCTTGGGAAGCAGAAGTTTGGATAGATGTCATGTTCAGGGATAAGCACTCTGTAGCCTCCTGTTTTCTCCACACTGGCCAGTTGTGGGTTTCTTTGCTAATCATCATCTGCTGCAGAAGGAAGCTTCTCTGGTGAGAATTGAGAGATGCGTTAATCTATGGGTATACCAATATGTCATTGAGGTCAGTCTAATATGATAACTGTTTAGTAGAAAACCAAAACTAATATTGGGTTCTCCCCTGTGCCCTGTGACCCATCTGGCCTTGGGTTCCTAAGCCTGTTATCAACATCAGGTATGGGCTCCATTCTATGAAGCAGACCTTAAATTCAGTTAGAGAACAGTTAGTTTTTCCTATAATATTTGTACCAGGCCAGTAGTATTTCACAGAATTCATGTAAGACTGTTAATAATTTTTTCCTCCCAGTAGCATGCATAGCACCTTCCAGCACTGTGAAAGCCAGCCAGTGAAGACAAGGGTCTGAAGTCAGCACCAGCTTGATTGCTTCTCATGTTCTACAGCTCATGTACATAGTGTCTTCAGCAATAGACTCTTACCATCATGTTCTGGCAGGTGACCAAGAGTAGGAGCCATGGCCTGTATTGTTTGAGCATCTGTAGGATCCCTGGGCAATAGTTTCTAGAGAGCGAGAGTCTATTTGGGGATTTGAGGGCTTTATTCTCTTGTTATACTGTCTCCTGTTATAGAGTAACTCATTTTAATCTTTTTATAAGCTGAATGTACATAGTTTAAGAAGCTTATTTTCAAATTCTTAGAAGCCTTGAATATTTGAATAAGCCTACCCATGGCTCCGATGGTCTTCATTTTTCTAATTTAATTTCATCTTGTGGGTTTAAGGCCTTGTTGCACAGGGCTGTCCTCTGACAGGCAGACCATGGACAGGCACCATCTTCCCAAGCTTGGTGGCATCTGCTTGCCTAGGAAAATCACAGCTGAGCTTATTGACTGTTACTCCCAGCAAGAAGAGAGGGGCAGGGAGTGTCAGCCACACCTCCCAACCAAACATTCTGTCCTAGTTGTACTAGGGAACAGGTGCGAAGGGGATGTAAATGGAGGAAACCGAGGGGAGTCTCTCTCACCGTTTGTGTGGGGAAGTCATAACCCACACCTGGATGGAGACTTTCCACTGTGGCCTAAGGAGGGGAGCACATGCACTTCTGTAAGTAAACCCTTACCCAGTGCTCCATAAGGAAGCCCAATAAACTCACTGGTTTCCTAGACTCCAGTCTGGTGAAAGTGGACTTTGGTTTGTCATAGGGGCCGAGGGAAAAGGGGACTGGATGTTGTTTGTGCCTCCCAGAAGGAACTTTAGCTACAGGCCCATCATTCTACTACAGCAAAATATTTTTTAATTCTATTCCATCATCTTTTATGTCCATTATTTTTCTCATCTTATAACAACCAAAATCATGATGAATAGTTATTATATGTTATCCTCATGTTATGAGCAAAAATATTGAACTTTATTTCTGACAATACAGATGGAACTGGAGGCCCTTGTGTTAAGTAAAATAAGCAAGGCACAGAAGGAAAGACAAGTACAGTGTGAGATGTCACTCACACACAGAATTTACTAGAAGACCTCATTGTTGAGCACATATAAATTGATACTAGAATGGTGCTTACCATCAGCCAAGGAGAATAGAGAGGAGGGAGGAATGTAGGGAGGTTGATAAACCTAAGTGATAGCTAGCCAGAGTAGGCTCTGCTATTCTAGCATGCTGCAGGGCACTGTAGGTTATGTTGATTATTTAAGAAAGGACTTTTCAGGGCTGGAGAGATGGCCTAGAGGTTAAGAGCGCTGACTGCTCTTGCAGAGGACCTGGGTTTGATCCCCAGCACCCACATGGTGGCTGAGAACCATCTTTAACTCCAGTTCCAGGGGAATNAGGGGAATCCGACGCCTTCTTCTGACCTCCATGGCATTGCATGACACAGGTGCACAAACTTACATGCAGATAGTACACTCATACACTTAAAAATAATAAATTAAGGGCTGGAGAGATGGCCTAGTGGTTAAGAGCGCGACTGCTCTTGCAGAGGACCTGGGTTTGATCCCCAGCACCCACATGGTGGCTGAGAACCATCTTTAACTCCAGTTCCAGGGGAATCTGATGCCCTCTTCTGACCTCCATGGCATTGCATGACACGGGTGCACAAACCTGCATGCAGACAGTGCAGTCAAACACATAAAAAAAAAAAATTTAATTAATTAAAAAAAAAGAAAGGACTTTTCTTGTTTTCACCATAAAAGAGGTAATTATTTAAGGAAATAGCTATGTTGACTCTGATCTGAACATTAAAGAATATAACATGACTATGTTTATATGATACCCCATAGTTATGCAATAATTTTTAATAAATTTCAAAAACAAAATATTAAATTGCAAGAATGAGATAGCAGGTATTACAATCAAGACCTATAATACGCCAGCCTCAAAACAGAGAAGAATTCAAAAATATATGTTTTATAGTGAAAAATGCTATGTGAATATTAAACTTATATGTGGAGAGATGATGAATACCATGCTTCTAATCAAACTGAATATCACCCACAATGTTGGCAAACAGAATATGTTTGTACCCACTATCATCACTATAACCATGTGCTAAGTGTGTATCTGTATGTGTCTGCGCTTTGTGTGTTGTGCATATGTCTGTCATGTGTATATCTGTGTGTGTCTGTATGTCTGTGTGTGTTCATGTATATGTGTCTGTGTGTATCTGTCTATTATGTCTGTGTGTGTTTGTGTGTGTCTGTGTGAGTCTGTGTATGTGTGTGTGTGTGTGTGTGTGTGTGTGTGTGTGTGTGTACTTCAGAATGACTGTGTGAGAGTTTTGAGCTTTCCAAATGATTTAGTTTTAGGATAATTTCAGCAGAAGCCAAGGAATACCTGGCAAGTAAGTGTCTGAGCTACACTGAAAAATGTCATATTATGAATGTTCATGCTAATGTTAAATTTAATTTTGATACCATATACTTCATTTTTGAATGACTTGTAGATGTCAGGACACTTTTTTAAAGTGTCAGAAATAAGTCAGAATAAGTCAATATAAATATGTCAATAATAAGTCAGAAATAAATATTTTGTGATTCGTCTTGTCACTAATGAGATAGAATACAGATATGAATTCAAGAATGTATCCCAACATGGCATCATTACATAGCACAATCAGTTTATAAACGTTGCCTGAGATCAAATTGCCTGAGATCGATCCTTCATCAATATGCTACTCATTTGGATCCAAGTATAGGAACCAGACTATTTTTTTTTCATTTTACAATTTTATAAAACTCAATAACTAAAATGTACAATCTTGAGTTGTTTATGGATAAAAGAATCAATTCTAGCTCTTCAGTAAATTTACTTCATTGTAAAGTCTAGTCAAAGTTTTACCATTTTAGTGTTTCAGATTCTTGTTTTAGTCAATGTATTATTAATAGGACTGTTTGATTACAGGTTTCAGTTCAGTCCTCTTGAGTTGTACATAAACTTTCATCTTTAATTAGTTTAATAGCTAGTGTGATTGATGCTCAGCAATTCACAGGAGAGGCTGATAATCATTGGTTCTGCATAGCTGACACAGATGATAATGATATAAGCTTTTCATGGGTAGAGGAGGCATCCCCATGTCCCTAGAATACAGATAAAGAAACTAGGAGGACACTGTGTTCATTCAAGGAGGAAGGAAAAAAAAACAACAAAAAAAAGCAACAGTATATTTGCTGATATAAATCTTTTCTCAGTGCATTTCATTTAATGCCTTTTTTAAGGCAAGGATCCAAAAAGGCAATGTGTTGTAAAATGTTCATGTGTTGAGAAAGAAAGAGAGAAAGAGAGAGAGAGGGAAAGGAGAGTGAGAGAAGGAATGGCACAATGTTCTTATACAGGAGTGAGTAAGTAAGTAGTTCTTGTGTTTAGAATGCATGGATGGCTTGGGCTCAGTGGTGTTCCACAGAGAGAATCTCAGACACGTCTCTTAACCTACAGGCATGACTAAGAATAAGTCACTTTCAACAATAAAATAAGATCAAGCTACAAAACATCAAATGTGGGCACCGAGGTAGAACTGAGCATTTTGTGAAAAGGACAGAGTCTGTGTAAGTTTCTACACCAGTGGCCAGTAATGTGAGAAGGAAATGTCATACCCTGCTAAGGGGAGTGGAGTGGCAAGGGGTTGTCATAGTAACCACCAGAACATTTTCAAACTATGCCTATAAGAAATGCTAACAACATCTACTACTATGCACAGTTTTTAAGAAGGAGTGTCCATATGAGCCCCTGAGAGGTATTATACCCCTTGGTGGGGTGGGGCAGAAAGCGTGAGAAGAAGCACTGCTTGGATGAGTTTATTTTCCTCTATACTTCCTGAGACCCACCTGCGTAGGGAGGCCATGTGGCCTGCCAGGAGGTGAGTATATGCAGCAACAAGTTCCACTTCTTGCCATCCCAGCCTGACTCCAAAGACTGAACACACTCACTCACACACACACACACATGCACACACTCACTCACACACACACACACATGCACACACTCACTCACACACACACACATGCACACACACACACACACACACAAACACACACATGGCCCACCTGCCTGGATGCTTGGATGAATCAAAGAACTTTTGTTGTTCTGGAAACAAAAAGGGACTGGAGAGAGGCTTCAGCAGTTATTCCACCAAGGTTCAAACCCCAACACCTACATGGAAGCTAACAACTGTCTGTAATTCCAGTTCCAGGGATCTGACACCCTCTTCTGTCTTCCACAGTTATGGAAAGATACAGATACACTTACATACATGCAGGCATAATACAAATACACATAAAATTAAAATAAATAAACCAAAAAATAAAAGAACTTTCTTTGTATGCACACTATGAAGAGTATCAGAAAAGTCTAAGAGAGACAGATCAAAGTGTTATGATCTCTTTTCTAAAAATCAAAGGTAGTATAATTGTTTCTCTTAAAGAACAATAGATACATATTCAAAACTAATTTTATGTCATCATAATTATGGTTCTTCCATTACCTCAAATTCTCTAAGACCAAAGTTGATATGTGTCAGATCAGAAAGAAGTGTTCTTCCAATGCTTGCATTTTCTATGGCTCAGAAAACATGAACACTGACAGCTATTGCACACTGCTCTATGCAAGGAAGATGGCTTGTTAAAATTTTTTACATCATCTCATATAAAACTCATGAAAGTCTGTGCTCCCAATGAGCTGTGTACATCCATCTAGTGAGTGGAATGAGCATCATGCACAAGCTAGTGAAGAAAACCTCAGTCATCACTGTGGTGAGCAAGAATCCTGTTCTGACTGCTCTTGTTTTGCTTACCAATCTGTTAGCAAACAAATTTAAAATACCACTTAGAGCTGCCAAAGTTTTCTAGGTTGTGGCTTAGTAGCTATAAATATATCTGACAATTGATCTAGCCTAGAACAATATTTTACAAATCAGGATTGTTCTAGATATAAAACATATTTTCATAAGAAAGCATTAAAAATTTTCAGAGAGAATTTTCAAAAATTTGTGCTCTTCTTCCTTTACATCTCTACTCAAGTATTTTCTTATCTAAGAGGCTTTCTCTGACCATCCTCCACAAATAGTAACTAGGCCCCATCTCTCTCTCCTCTTCTCTTCTCTGTCTCTCTGTCTCTCTCTCTCTCTTGCTTGATATAGCCATCACTTTAATTGATATTATATGCTTTCTTATTTTTGTCACCGTCTCTGTATACTAGAAAGTAGATTTCATGAAGTCAGGACTATTTTTTATTAATGAATAGATATTTCTGAGATATTTGTGTATCAGACATGTTCTAAGAACTTTAGAAATGCTAGCTTATTTCATCATTTAAAAAATTCCAAGAAGTGCTATACTGACCATGTTTAGTGGATAGGAAAACAGCACTCAGACTGTCAAGTTTCTTACCAAGGTCATCTGCGGATAGAGCTGTCCTGCAAATTGAAATGGTTTGGCCCCAAAATCTACACTTTTAACTACATGTTTAGTGGAGAAATAAAGAAATACCACTTACATTATACAATGAGGGAGGCTGTTTTTCCCTTTGTATCATGCATCATAATGCTTTGTTCAATGACAGTTATAACATGAATTACATATTCTGTAGGACAGAGGGTAGAATAGATGCAGATTTATAATGTTTTATACTACTCTTTCCTTCTTTTGGCAGAGAAAATCCCTGGCACAGAATATTCAGCTTCCTTCTTTAGTAGACGTTATGGTCAGAGGTTGGATATGGGCAGTGAAAGTTAGCATGACACCAGCTTGAATAAGCAGCACAGCAGGTCAAGACATACCAGCACCCTTCTGTTTATAAGACCTGATCATTTATATTCACAAGCCTTAACTATAAGTACAAATTTCTTCTTACCTAGAAAGGAAGGCCGTCTGTGGCTTCAGCCTCCCTTTATAAGCACAAACATCAGCCTTTAGAGCCCCAGCTTTTCCTGCAATTTCTGTACAGTTCTATTTTTGCTGCTTTTCTTAGTGTGTTCTATTTTTCCTCCCTGTCCTGAACTCACCATGTGCTATATGTTTGGTATAACATGTCTGAATTCCTCTAACATGCTATTGCAGTTGAACTTAAACACAGAGGTGATTACTAATTTATTGCTGTCTCTTGCTAAGTGCTTAATGCAAGCATAATAGAAATCAATGTTTGCATGTGCCTCTTCATGGTAAGAATATAATTCTGATATATGACTGGGTTGGAAGCAGAAACAGGGAGCAGAGAGGGGCAGGCACTGTACACTCTCTTCTTCAAAACAGTGACCAGAGTAACATCCCAAGAGAGTCAGAGGTAGGATGCCAGGAAATTTCTATCCAAAAGCCATCAGGCTTTATCTCCTACCCCAAACTCATTCAGGGTAATAATGAAGTTCTCCTCATTTGCAACCCCATCTGCAGATCTCCCCAGGAATGCCTAATCTCCTGCTCCCTCTGTTATGGAGATCCTTCCCTTACTAAATGGTTAAAGCTATCAGCTACACTAAGAACTGGATTATTTCAACTTTACTTTTAAAACTCCTCTCATAAACAGTAGGGCATAATGGACTTACAAACTGTCCCAAGTTCAAGCCTGTCTGGACCTAAACAAACTGTGCCAGTTCTCTGACAGTGGATCTCTGCACTAAACTATGAGAAGGTGGCATCTCTGGGCTCCACCCACCCCAAAGTGCAGAAAACACTCAACAAATGATACTGGAATTGAAAGAATCACAGATCTAAATGTAAGGGGGTTGTTTGTTTGTTTATTTTGAGACAGGGTCTCCCTTTAGTCCCAGCTGGCCTGGAGCTCACTATGTAGACTGGGCAGGCCTTGAACTTGCAGAGATCCATCTACCTCTGTAAGAGAGGCCCACACTGACTCCATTTTGAGTATAGCAACCATTTTAAGCAATTACTGGAACCTGCCCAATCAAGGGAAAAGGTCGATTGCTCAAAGACAGTTGCTCAAGGCCTCAAGAACAGCTAACTTAAACTTATTAAAGATAACTGTGGTATGTAAGGGCAGATGGACTGACCCAACATTTCCTCATTCCAGTTGCAGGATTGTGTCTAAAGATAACTGTTGCTATGTGGGGTGCCCTTGGGCTGACCTAACCATGAGCTGTAAACCTGTTATTAACCAATAAGGCTAGAAGTTACCCAAACTCCGCTAAAATTCCCCTAGACCCTGTATAAAAGGCCTGCGAGGCACAGACAGGTGGATCTTTGTGAGTTCAAGGCCAGCCTGATCTACAGAGTGAGTTCCAGGACAGCTGGGACTACAGGGAGACCCTGTCTTGAAAAGACCAAAAAAAAAAATAAATAAAAATAAAAAGGCCTGCGAGCCAAGTTATCGGGGTCAGAACTTTTCCCTCCTACCCCAGCATGCTGATTTACTTTTTTCCCCTGAAATAAAGTCTTGGTTTTCTATCCTTCTGTGTGTCTAGTGTGGATTCTTGAACCCTAACATCTTGGAGGTCCCACTGAGATCCTCCAAAGACCACCGGAGGGACTAGAGACTTTAGGCCGGCTGTGTCTTTTGGGTAAGAGTGAGCTCAATTCTTTTTTCAATTCTTTTTTTCTTTACTTTGGTTTTGGTTATTTTGGTTAAACTCGAGTTTCTGGTTTGGGGTGCTTGGATAGGAGAAACTGGACATAGTAATGCTCCTTGAGCGTGGAGACGGGGAAAGCTCCAGCTCTCCACTGGTCGAGTGCGAACAGGGGGTTCGCCTCAGGCTTTAGAGTGTGAATAGTGGGTTCGCCTCAGCGATTTGGAATTTGGGCGAGGGGTCTGGATTTCTGGCTCTGGGGCTGAGAGGGGGTCAGCTCTGTGTGCGCAGTGTTGTTTCTCTTCCTGTCTGTATAGTCTTTGTTGTTGGGCCCTTATTCTGTCTGCTGCTTTCATCTTGTTTCTCTGAGATTGTTTTCATTCTCATTCTCTGGGATCTCAGGATGGGAAATTCTAAATCTACCCTGATTTAAAGGAGATATCTATGTCTTGTGTTTATGGTAACCGTGTGCAAAAGATTCATGTAGATTGTTATGCATCTAAGTTTGGGTGTGTGTGTGTGTTTGTAATTCAGTTATGGGATTTGTCTCATGTTGGTTCATATTGTACTCTGATTTAGGTTTTCATCTCTAATTTAGAGTTTTCATCAAGGTGCTAAAGTTTTGGGTTTGAAACTAGTTAAACATATTTGTTTCATGGAGCTGTTTAAATGAATAGGCTTGCATCTAATGCTAATGATTTACTTGATACATTGTATCTGGGAAGGAAGGGCAGACTTTAGGCCCTTCACAATCTGCTCCTGGAAGCCTGACAGGGCTACTCGAATCCTCATAGACATAGTCTTTGGCCCAGAAGGAAAGTTTAAAAAAGTTGCTGTGTGAAGCTGTTTGTCATTGACCATTTACATTCCTGCCATAAAGTGAGTGGCATGGATGCCTGAGTGGATATAGAGGGTGTTTAGTCCTGAGATGTTTGAAACTAAGAGGTCAATTTTTATTGAGCATTTCTGTGATTTTTCAAACTATTGTATTTGAGATAACTGTCCCATCTTGTTACACAGAAAATAAGTATTAATTACTTAGTAAATCTGCACAATTAAGGGTTATTCAAGGTAATAAAAGGATATAAAAAGGATAAAATGTTAAAAATGTATTTTTAGTAAGGATTTATGTGAAGATGATGAAAAAGTATGCAAGTGATAAAAGTCTGAGGAGGTTTGTTACGACAGGTAAAAAGGACAATATATAAATAAGCTTAAATTTGTACGGTTCGGTCAACTAGTTTAAAAATCAAAATGTATATCTAGCCAAGGTTTGTTTGAGTGTTCAGTTTTTGTCCAACCTTTATATGCATATCACGTGGCACCTCAAGGTTTAGTAAAAATGATAAAATACCTGTATTAAGTTAAATTGGTATATATAAATACTCAAGCTGGTCTACTAGTGGCCTGAATAGGATTGTGAATATAGAGTTGTTAATTTTCAGTCCTCTCCTAGCTTGAACCTGACTCCCTGTTACAGGTTTAGATTAAATGGGCACAGGTAAATGGAGGGTTACCTATGGCTACTGAAAAATGTAATTTATGTTTCTTGCAAGATTTGCTATTTGATATTTCCTTTAACCTAACCAGATAATTTGGCTCAAAAGGTTAGATTCTTTCTTCCTGAACCAGCTGCATGCAGTCCAGAAGAAGACAGTCTGGATGGGCATGGTAATCCTTATCAGTTTATTTCCTGTCTTCTGGTATGTGTTACAACTCCTATCTTTCTGAGAAAACTATAAATCAGGATAGAGGGTCTGAAAAAGAAAGGATTGTCCCCATTTGTAGTAACTGTAGTGAACAGTTTTACATTTAAAATAAACCTAAAATTGTTTAATTCGATCTTGTGGGTTATGCCTGCTTAACGTATGGTGTTAAGCCCCTCCTCCAGTCAGTATTAACAAGGCTGCTTGAACTTTTGTCTAAGCCTTATCTAGAATATTATACAGTAATTAAAGGTGTTAGCCTGGTGGAACTTAGCCTTTCTGGGTGGATAACTACCATACTTAAATGCCCATGCCAATTCGGCTGAGGGACCTAAGGAACATCTTTGTTCCTTGCCCTCTGAGGTCAACCAATCCTGGGAACTATGTCTGGGTTCATCTCTTGAAATATCCTGCAATTGTGAGTCACCAGTCTTCCTAGGCAGGGAGGTCTTGGAGACCCACTAACGGGACTCTAGCCAGTGTCCAGTCTGTAAAGAGGAAAGTCTTCAAAAGGAAAGCCTGGTCTAGCAAGACTTGACTTTGTCCTCGTGTGGATGGAACTGGTGATTGAAAAACCGAGAGGAGCCAGAGGCCTCTCCCCTGCAAAGGCCCAAGTGGTCCCTGAAGACCAGATCCTCAACTGACCTTGAGAAAACAAAAGATGGTTAATCTGCGCTAACTGTATGGACTTAGACACCCAAGAGGAAGAGTATAACCGAAAGATAAGTAATCATTATATTTCCTTTAAAGTCTGAAAGACTGTGCCTTCAACACTAGATTTTAAGTCATTTAAAGTCATATGAGATCTGTTGTTATCAAATAATAAAGTTTCCTCTTTATCTTTAAGCAACCACCTAAGGGAAACTCACACCAAGATTATTGAAACTTGCTGGAAAGCAGATCCTGAGTCCAGACAACACCGTAGCCAAATGAACAAAAGGAGAAACTCAATGGATGCTTCGGAACCCCTCATTGAGAATTTCTAAAGGACTTTTAAGTTGGACATTTAACTCGCCCTGTTCCTTTCCTGGTTCCCTGTCTAAAAATGTACCTAGCTGCTCTCACCTTCACAGGCACTGGCTAAGGATTTTGTTCTCTATACTTTTGGGGTCTTTCAGATAGATCCACTGAGCAGGAGTACCCCAGTTGCTACCTCCTATGCCCCTTTTCAGCATGGAAGAAGTCAGAGCAGTCAGCACCCCAATTCCCTCTTGGCAATTGGGGTAACCTCCTCAGAGGGTAATGTGATAAGAGTAGGAGCTAAAAATTGGCTAGGCAGTTTAGGGTCAAGACCCCCAAAAGGAGCCAGTTTCTTTCTCAGCTGAGAGCTGAAGACTTCCTAGATCTGCCAGTAAACTTATCCTTCTGGTTGCTCTGACTTGTGGACCATGCATCCTTAACTCACTTGTCAGATTTATTAACCAGTGGGTAAAATCCATTAAAATCATGGTACTCAGGACCAGGTATGGCCCTGTATATGGCCCCCCTGAGGAAGAAGACGATGGAGTCTAAGATTAGCCTCCCAGTATACAACTCCAGGGGAATGTAAGAGAGGCCCACAATGACTCCATTTTGAGTATAGGCCGCCATTTTAAGCAATTCTGGAACCTGCCCAGTCCAGGAGAAAAGTTTGATTGCTCAAAGAAGTTGCATCAAGGCCTCAAGAGACAGCTAAATTAAACTTGTTCGAAAGATAATGTTGAACGTTATATGTGGGGACAGATGGACTGAGCCCAACATTTCCTCATTCCAGTTGCAGGATTGTGTCTAAAGATAACCTTGTGTATGTGGGGCAGGATGGAGCTGACCTAACCATGAGCTATAAACCTGTTATTAACCAAATAAGGGCTAGAAGTTACCCAAACCCCACCTAAAATTCTCCCTAGACCCTTTATAAAAGGCCTGCGAGCCAAGTTTCGGGGTCGGAGCCTTTTCCCTCCCACCCCAGCATGCTTGTTTACTTTTTCCCCCGAAATTAAAGTCTTGGTTTTCCATCCTACGGTGTGTCTGGTGTGGATTCTTTTTTTTTATTGATGCTTTGTGTATTTTCATACAACATCTTTCCATATCAAGTCAGGCAATATATCCCTTCCCTTCCCCCCACCCCACCCCTACCCATCCCCAGGATCATGCATTTTCCATAAGTTTTCTGCATCTTCTCTCGCTTTTTTTTTTTTCATTTCTTTTTTAACATAGTGATAATTGTGAGTACAGCATCCTTCATGTAAAACCAATTTGCAAGCAGTTGTGCCCAAACCCAACAGCTCATGGTCCCACCATCCACCAGGGGGCTTGTATGTTCATCAAGTTGTTCAAATGAGTGTCAGTCTATATTGTTGTAGTTTCCCATTAACCCCAATCAAGCCTTACATTCTGTGGATTTCTTGACCCTACTATCTCTATCTCCTAAGTTGCTAGGATTAGGCATGCGCCACCACGCCAGGCCTAAATGTAAGTTTTAAAACCACAATTCTGTTCACAATTGCAAAAAGCTGGAACAACCCAAATGCCCCTAAACTGCTGATGGATAGAAAAAAAAATGTGGGTACATGTCAACAATGGAGTTCTATGCAGCAATAGGAGGATGAGATTATCATGAACTTTGCAGGTAATGGATGGGGCTGGAGGATATTATATTAGTGAAGTAACACAATCACAGAAAAGCAAACAAGAATGGTATCCCTCATATGTGGATTGCTAGCACCAATAACCCAGTTATTAATATTTCTGGCGAAGAGGGATGCTATTAAAAGAACAACGACTGCATCAGAAAACTGCTAAAGGGGTGAAAATGGGAGGGGTGGGAGGGGCGGGAGATGGACATGGTCTATATATTCTATTAATGTATATTTAATTTAAAATGACATGGTATTTTACTTAAATTTATATAACAATAACTTTGGGGATTAACATATACAATGTTGTCTATATTTTGTGTGTAATGCAGTATCATCTTGTAACATCCTCTTTTACTTGTAGGATATTTAACTTAAGGATTTAGTTTGCTTCCCAAAATTAACAACATGCACCTCACCCCCCCAAAAAAAAAACATGGACAAATTGATGAAATTTACACCTTGATCCTGCTATAGGTATTGTACTATACAACTGTCTTTGGGACTCATGGGTCAAAAAATAAATAAAATTTAAAAAGGGGAGATACAGATACATATTAAACCTTTTTGTCAAAACACTTTCAATTTAATCTTAAGACTAACTATGGGAAAAGATTTGTATGTTCCCACAGGTCAAAACTCACCAATCAAAGCTGAGAAAGAAAAGGGATACAGCCTTCCGTCATTAGGTTGTACCAAGAAATACCAGCAGAGAAGTTTACCCATCTTAACACTAAGAGAAGATAAGCCTCAGACTGCTACAGGCATCCAACATCTCTGGGCCATAGTTGTAACATCTGTTTACATGAGTCCCAAGAACTTTACCTTCTAGATGCAGCACACAGTCTCAATACGAGAGACCTTCTTACCTCTTTTTCACAGAAAAAAGAAACACAGTGTAAGAAGTCATCCTATAACGTTTTAAATTAAGCTGACTGTTATAGAAGTAATCTTTATAAACTGAAAAAACTGCTTTCTTATGACTAATATACATAGGAACTGTAAAAAGGATTATTGTCTATTCAGAAAAAATATATTACTAAAGTCATCTTCTAAGTATTCATATAATTAATAAGAGAGCACTGATAGCACCAAGGATTATTCTGCCAAGGAGATGGTAGCCAGGGGACCCAGCCCCCCCCCCCAACAGGTTAAGGCTTATTGCCTGTAAACTGGATATCTGCAAGAAAAGAGGTGGTAAGGTCCCCCTCTGTCAATGACCTGATGTAACCATGGGAGGGATTGTATTGAGATCCACTTTACAAGTATACAGTTGGTCTCTGGAATACAGAGAGTGTTACCAAAGGCCATCAACGAACCAATAAACCAAATGTTGGTCTCCTTGAGTCAAAAAAAACTCCTCCACCAACATCAGTACACCCCAATTGCTTGGAGATACTGTGCAGCAGTGGCAGCCATATGTCTGTATCATCCCAACTTTATTTGATTATTAGCTCTCTCCTTGGGGACAATAACTCGTGGATGTTCCACAAGCTTATACCTTCTAGTGATCTAGGAGATTTATATGCACAGTAAGGCCATTGTCATTCTCTCAGGGAAAAAAAAAAGTAATCCAGGGATTAACACACCATCCAAACTCGTGTCTATACCAAAGTAACCTACCATAGTAACTAGCAATATTTAAATACATATATATCTAATCACTTATGCTTCATTAGAGGATTGAGAGCCTGTCCCTGGGCAATCATCAGCCCAGAAAGGAAACAGAAGAACTGATTCGAGTCAAAACGACATCTCCAGACAAGTAGACTGTTGTGCTTCTTGTCCACCTGTGCCCCATCTCTACCTAAGGAACAATCTGTGGAGAGGGGGGAGTGGTTATTTGTAGGGGCTGGATTGGGTGAATGGTAAAACTATGACAATATGATCTGGACACTTATTTGATCAACTTGATTGAACATTCAAGCTCCTCCAGCTGGATAGTCTGAGCTTGGGGTGTGGCTGGGGACAACTGCTGCAAATTGGTTTTACATGAAAGGATTGTGAAAAAACAAAAAAAAAAAAAAAGGGAGCTAGATATTGACATTTGAACTAACTGGGAATATAAAATGCTAGTGTTTTATTTATAGTTTGTATTGGGTTGGTCCTATATTTTTCTGAAATACACAAATCACAGTGTAACACTGTTCTTTCACTTGTAGGACAATTTAAAGGAATTAAGCTTAAACCTTACTTCCCAAATAAGTAAAGTCTAGTCCAGTCATATAACATTAAAGAGAAGTTGGTTATGTTGGTAAATTTTATTAGCAGTATCAACTCTGCCCAAGCTTTTTATCCACCAAGTATAGGATATTTAAGGCTTAGTGAATTGGTTTAGATTAGTTAAATTTAGGTGTAGGTTTTGGTGGAAATGTAATACAACTGAAACTAATTGGGGAATATAAAAGGTGTAATGGGTTTTATTATTAATTTGTACTGGTTAAGGTATACAAATGGCCTTTATATTTTTCTGAATACACAACAACTACATTATAACACTTTTTTACTTGTAGGACAATTTTAAAAGGAACTAAACTTAATTCCTCCCAAATAAGTAGATACAGTAATGAGAAACAGTTGGGTAAATTTAATGAAGCTTATGCCTTGGCTCCCTGTTTTGGGTATGTGTAATACAACTAGGCATCTATAGGTCAAAACATAAAAACTGGAAAAAAAAAAAGAGGGAGGGGTGAGGTGGGGTACTATCCTTTCGGGATACAAATGGAAAACTCTGTGTTCCAATCCTATTGATAAATTTTCAATTTTCTGACTTGAAAATACAACAATGGAGGAGAATTTTATGTTCCCACAGAGTAAAAATCACCCATCTAAATGCTTGAAAACATACGACTTATGCTGTGCAGGATGAACTGGGAATTGCCAGCAGAGAGGTTGACCCCTCTGAACATTAAGGAAGAGGGAACTCAGAGCTGCTCTGAGTCACGGACACTAGCATCTCTCTGAATAATATTGGTGGTTGAACTGTTTATAATGGGTCCCTAACGAAGTTTACCTTCCGGTGCTGGAAACCTTCCTCCTCTCCCCCTTTTTTTGGAAAAGAAAAACATAGATGGTAATAAACACCCCTAACTGTATAAACTCGACCAACTGTCACCAGTGGTATTTCCTATAAAACAGGCATATAACGTATTAATTGATGAACGGCATAAGAACTGTGAAAGGATATTTCCCTAAATAGAGCACAAATTCAATGTAAAAGTGTTTATTAGTTGTGTAATTAAGCAAATATCTATTAACTACAGGAAGCTCTGGACATCAGCAATGAATTGTTCTGCCTAGAGATGTTAGCTAAGGGATTTCAACCCGACCCCCCCAAATATTATAAAGGTTTTTCCACTAAGTGGGTATATCTCAGGAGCCAAACAAAGGCCGTAACGTTCCCTGTTGTCAGAAGTACCTGGTATGTGACTGAAAAATGTTTGCGATTGTCACTTGCTAGTGTAAACTGGCCTCTGAGACGCTATGAGAGCATTACCAAGGCCACTAAAGATACCGGCAAAATATTGGGCTCCCGGAGACAAGCAAGACTCCCTCCGCATATCATCTACATTCACAGCCTGGAGCTACTGTGCAACAGTGGCCAGCCAAGTGTCTATATATCATCCCACACCTTTTGGATATTAGCTTCTCCTTGGAGGAATAACTCACAAGCTGATGCCAAAAGCTTGTGTCCCGTGGTGGTTGGGATATGTTGTGATGCCACACGTAGTAGAACTTGTCACCTTCTTTATAGAGAAGAAACAACAGTTTGCAGATTACATTGCCATCCAAGCATTCTGTGTCTATACTCAGAGCTTAGCCCGGAATATACGTGGTATGCTTAAAATGCCATTGCCACATCCATAGGCTTTGTGCTTTGTTAATATGACTAAAAAGGGTGTCACTGGGAAAGCTGTCAATACATTGAAAGGCAAAACAACCTGAACAGACTGAGGTCCAAAATGACAACTCAAAGAACTTAGACTGTTTTCTTCTCACCCCCTGTGTCCCTTTCCCGAAGCCCAGGGAACAAACTGCGAGAGTAGGCGTGGTAGATTGTAAGGCCTCAGAGAGATAGGGGTGAATAATAAAGAAAAAAAAAATATAGTCTGGCAAACTTGATTATCAACATGCTGTGCATACAAGCTTCTCCAAACTGGACTATAAGGAATTTGGGTTGTTCAAAATTTGGACCTAGATACTTGCAAAAATGCACCCCAATTACTTACTTGTATGACATACTGAGTCACATCAATGTTACCTGCAAACACAAAACTGTGCTATTGTATTGTGAATCCCTTAAACATAAATAATAAAACAACAAACAAAAACAAAACAAAAAACAAAATGGGACCAACTCCAAAGAAATTAGACTGTTTCTTCTCATCCACTTGGGCCCCTTTCCCAAAGCCCCATGGAACAAACTGCGGAAACGATGAGTGTGGTAGATTGTAAGGGGCTGTGGAGAGATAGGGGTGATCATGAGACTACAGGAATATTAGTGGTCTGGACTCCTGATTGCTCAACATGTCTGTGCATAACAAGCTTCCCAACTGGTCTATGGGAACCTTGGGTTGTTCAAAAATTTGGACTTAGATACTTGCAAAATTGCACCAATTACCTGATTGTAGGACATAATGAGTGACTTCAATGCTATCTGCAAACAACTGTGTCATTGTATTGTAGAATCCCTTAAAAAAATAAATTAATTAAAAAAAATTAAAACCACAATTCTTGTCCAGGTATAGTGGCACTGGGTGCAGAAGCACGCGGATCTCTGAGATTGAGTCCAGCCTAGTTTAATGAGTGCGTTCCAGGCCAGATGAGGCTGCACAGACCCTGTCTCCCCCCCACCCAAAAATAAATAAATAAATAAAAAAACACAAAACGCAACACTCTTAGAGGAAAAACTAAGTAATGTTTTTATAACCTTGGATTATAAAGTCTACACATATAACCAGGAACCGAGCTGTTGCTCAGTTGGTAGCGTTCTTACCTAGCACGCATGAGGCCCTGTGTTTGTTCCTCAGCACCTCATAGAACTGGGTATAGTGGCAGATGCCTGGAAACTCAGCACTTGCAAGGTAGAGGTAAGAGGAGCAGGACTTCAAGGTCGTCCTGGGCTATGGAGAGAGTTTAAGGGTGGGCCGGGCCTCTTGACACTCTGTCCTAAAAACACATAACCCCAAAACTACAGACAATAAACTACAGCAAAAAAACCCAGACTGATAGATTATAATTCATAAAAATAATACAAATTAATTTACAAATCACTTAGCAGATAAAAAATACCAAAGAATGGGGAGAAAAACAATTTATAAATAATCATATATCCTGAAAGGAATAATATACAAGAATATTTAGCACTGTTATCTACTCAATTTTCTTCTTTTTTTTTAAATTAGTTTTTATTGATGCTTGTGCATTTCATACATTTTTTCCAATCAGTTCAGGCTTATTTCCCTTTCCCCCTCCCCCCCCACCCCCACCCCATCCAGATCATGCATTCTGCCCATAATGTTCCTGCATCTTTCTCTCAGTTTTTTTTTTTTCCAATTTTAGCAATAAGTGAAATCCATGAGGAAAAGCATCCTTCATGCAAAACCTTAATCTGCTCAGGTTGTTGTGCCCAAACACCTACAGCCCACCATCCAGTGGGGAGGGGTACAGGTGTTTGTTCAATCAAGTTGATAAATGAGTGTCCAGACACATTGCTGTAGTTCAACCATTCACCCAAATCGCACCCTTAAATTCTACCCGCCCCTTCTTCGCAGGTCAGGTTGTTCCCCCCCCCTAGGCTTACGAAAAGGGGCACAGGTGGATGAAGAGGTAAAACAGTCCACTCTCTCTTGAGCTGTTGACTTGGACTCTGTCAATTCTGTCTGTTTTCCTTCATGGGCCTGATAGTTTGTCCAGGAATAACTTTCGATCCTACGCCCCTGGTGCTTATGGGTCTCTAACTCAATTTCAAAAAGAAACTCAGCCAGGAGTGGTGGCCACACCTTTAATCCTAGCACTCTGGAGGCAGAGGCAAGGGCAGATCTTTGTGAGTTCAAGGCCAGGCCTGGTCTACAGAGTGAGTTCCAGGACAGCTGGGGCTACAGGGAGGAATGTCTCTAAAAGACCAAAAAAAAAAAAAAAAAAAAAAGATAATTCAATTTTAAAATGTTCTTAGAAAAGGATTTGAGCAGACAGTGTGGGGGGAGATATATAATAGCCAAGAGGCATATGAAAACACTTGACATCATTAGCCATCAGAAAAATCAAAATAAAATTTGAGTGATATATTATTTCATATCCACATAAAATATGTGTTGATAAGAATGTAGAAAAACTGGAACCTATAACACTGCTGTGTGGATACAAAATGGTTTGGTCAATTTGGAAAATTGTATGTGGTTCTTCGATGAAAAGCTAAACACAGACCCAGAATTTCAGGTGTATACTCACGAGATGTTAAAAAAATCATCCAAAGTCAAAGACTTTCCTTAGCAGCATTATTCAAAATGGCCCCAAAGTGGAAGCAACCCAAATGTTGTCAGCTGACAGCTTGCTTTAGTAAATAATTAGTGAAAAAGGAAAATAAGTGAAATGAAATATTGACTTAAGTGGATAAACCCTAAAAATATTGACTTAAGTGGATAAACCCTAAAAACACTATGTCGAGGGAGAGAGTCACAAAGACCTACACTGAGTGATCCATTATATGAAATGTTCAGAACAGGCAAATCACAGAGACTGACTTGACCAGCTAGGGACTGGGGTAGACTGAGGGTAGAATGGGCACTAGTTGCTAGTAGTGAGGAATTTCTTTGTATAATATGAATAGTGATTATAGAGATAGCTATACAATTCTGTAAATGCAGTAAAATTATTGGCTTGCAGGGGCTAAATGGGTGGACTGTATAGCACACAGGTCATACCTAAAATTTCTGTTTAGAAATGTTACATGAAAAACAAATCCCATAGGCAGACTATCTGATTGAAATCTATGTCCGTTTAGTTAACAGTTAACATCCTGTGAGCTACTTAATGTCTATCTCTAGGTTATTCACCTGAGTTTTCAAGGGTTTCCCAGAGGAAGAATAGGGGCTAGTCTCAAGGAATGAAGCTTTTTCACACTGTGAGGTGAAGAAAGAAAAGAGAGCAGAACTAATACAAAATATTTTATGAGCATTACCACACTTAATATCTTCTGCTTTTGACTTATGAAAATCCATCCTGGTAACAGGAAGGAGAGGGAAGGATGGACATGATATAAATACAGTACTCATGTAGGGAATCTTCAAACAAAAATTGATCCTGAAAGCAAAATAATTTCATGACCACACAGAGGTTCAATGGAAAGCCCGGTCTCTTATATTTTGTTTGAATGATAAGTGTGAGAAGAAAGTACAAGGAGCCAGGGAATGGTTCAGGATGGAGAGATGGGTGGGTGGACTCCTTAACACCTTTAATGGCTAAAGTTTCTGGGATGTTTGCTTGTTTTGCCATGCTGGGTACTGAGCTCAAGGCCTAGTGCATGCTAGACGGGTGCTCTGCCACTGAGCTGTCACTCTAGCCTTGATGACCATAATTTCTCCATTTTATCTTGTGGGTGAACGGGAGCTATGGAAGTGTTCATAAAGATGGGCATAAGTAACAGTGGTATGGATGCAATTTTCTTTAATTTTATTTATTTATTTCTTTATTTACTTATTTATTTATTTTATGTACTGTCTGCATGTAGGTTTGTGCACCCATGTCGTGCAATGCCGCAGAGGTCAGAAGAGGGCGTCGGATTCCCCTGGAACTGGAGTTCTCCTGGAATTGGAGTTATGGACGCTTCTCAGCTGCCACGTGGGTGCTGGGGATCGAACCCGGCTCCTCTGCAAGAGCAGTTGGCACTCTTAACCGCTAGGCCATCTCTCCAGCCCTCGGATGCATTTTTATATGTAGAAATCTATATTCATCTGTACCTAATGAAATGGCTTAGTTATAGTTTTGAGAAATATTTGTAGTGTTATTCAAAATAGACAAAGTCTAACAAGCTTGTATTTGGTGAATTTCCCAGTAGAGAATGTGGCTTGCTTCCACAATTGCAAGATGACTCTTAAAGGTGACTTGTAATCTTTTTTAAATTTTATTTACTTTTTATGTGTACGAATGTACTGTCTGCCTGCAGATTTGTGCACCTGTGTCATACAATGCCGTGAAGGTCAGAAGAGGGCGTTGGATTCCCCTGGAACTGGAGTTAAAGACGGTTCTCAGCCACCATATGGGTGCTGGGGATCGAACCCAGGTCCTCTGCAAGAGCAGTCAGCGCTCTTAAACTCTGGGCCATCTCTCCAGCTTGACTTGTAATCTTATCCAAGGCTAAGTGCTTGTTGATTTGAGCTGTTATTTAGTGACATGTCAATTTTAATATAAATGATAGAGCTAATTCTAGATTTAAACTCCACTGAAACTCTCATGAGATGTACGAAGATTTGCTATCACCTTGTGCAAGAGTTCAATAAGAAGAAACACCACCATAGAGTAATTCCTTCTTACCTGAGGTCTTGCTTTCTTTAGTTTTAAGTACTCATAGTCAACTCTAGTCTGAAAATACTAATAGTGATATTTGTTTTAGGCCTTTGCAGGAAAAGTCATATTCATATAACTTATTCAGTATAATTGTTGTGTTTTATGATTAGTAATTGTTCTTAATTTCTTATTGTACGTAATTGATTAAACTTTATTATAAGTATGTTTACAGCACAAGTATATATAGAATATACATAGTATACATGTACTATGTGGGGTTCAGTGCTACCTATGGTCTTGGATACCCACTGATGGTCTTGAAACCTATCCTCTGTGGATGAGTAGTAGTTAGATATATATAGTATATATATGTAATTATTGAAAAGAATAGTAGGTTTCTTCTTTAACAAGCTGTGGACATGAACAGCTTGTCTCTGCCTCCTATTCAGAAGATTCTTTCCAAAACAAGAACAAGCAAGCATTTGCACATCCAGGAACTGTTAAACAGGCACACTAAGATAAGCACCACACAACTAGGAACATGGAGAAGATGTGTGCCATTCCAAGAGGTCCCTTGCCTCAGGCTGTGCTGTTCCACTGGGGAACACACATGGGAAGCTGTGAATGACTGAGGTGCATACAAACTGGCATATAATTTACATAATTTCCAAATCTCCTGCTTTTTATAGTTTTTATCTGAGCTTCTCTGGTACTAAGTTCTAATTCTGCTCCACATACATATCGATTTATCTTAATAGATACTCAGTCCTTCCAACAATGGTACTATATGACAGAAAGTAGGAGATTGTAACATGTTGTTTGTAACTGTGTGGAATTGTCTGCCCCACTCCTCCCACCATCCCCCCAAAATGATGTCACCAAAGAAAGTTGTACCTGGGGCACCAGGATGGCCTGTTTACATCAGCATCAGCCTGCATTTGTTTTGATGATTGCCATTTTAATTGTATCTAAGTGTACATATTCTTATTTAGTCATTATTTTCAGTTGTTTAATGTGATATTCTATGTTCAAACTATATATTTGGGTTATCTGAATTTTTGGTATTGTTCCAATTGATAAATTGTTCAATTGTTCTATAGATCATTTTTTTCAAAGCCAATTTTTTATTGAAGCTTTGTGGTGTAGATTATTTTTAAGAAGTATTTATTTTATTTTATGTGAATGGATGTTTTATCTGCATGTATCTAAGTGTACCCATGCATACAGTGCCTGTGCAGATCAGAAGAGGATGTAGGATCCTCTGGAACTGGAGTTATAGGTGGTTGTTAGCCCTCATGTGAGTGCTGGGAACTGAACCCGGGTCCTCTGCTAAGAATAGACAGTGCTCTTAACTGCTGAGCCATCTCTTCAGCCATGCTACACAGACTCTTGTAGCAGATTCTTTTTCTAATCCATGTTCAATTTCCTGTTGCCCCTGGGAGGAAGTGATCTCTAACATCTTTAAATAATTGGTAGGATTCTAAGAAGGAGACCTGGTTTTAGGCGTACTTTACCTTATCCACATGATAATGCAGGGAATTTGTTATTGTGACACCATAATGCCTAGCTCATTTGTAGGAAGATTAAATACTTTTATTTTTCCTATACTGATGATTGACAATTGGTCTTACCATCTGTCTTTAACTAAGGTTACTTCCTTATTCCTTATTTCCTTATTTCATACAATTCTGTCTCCTGGTCTCACAGTCATCCCAGGCCTGCTTTGCTTCCAATTTTATTCTAGTCTTAATTCCCAATCCTCTCATTGAATGGCTTCTCACATTTTACTTTCTTTGAATCCAAACTATTCATTATAAGTAGTGGATAACTTCATAATATCTTCTAATACAGAAGCACTATATAATAAATACAGTTGAATTATAAATATTAATTTCCACTACAGAGATACATGCACAGCCATGTTTATTGCAGCTCTCTTCACAATAGCAAAGAGCTGGAACCAACCCAAGTGCCCCTCAACTGGCGAGTGGATAGAGAAAATGTGGTACATCTACACAATGGAGTTCTATGCAGTGGTAAAGAAAGGTGACATCATGAACTTTGCAGGTAAATGGATGGAACTAGAAGGTATCATGTTAAGTGAAGTAACACAGTCCCAGAAAAACAAATGACAAATGGTATCCCTCATCTGTGGATGCTAGCATTAATTACCTAGTTGTAAAACAAACTGAGCAATGTTAATGTGATCTGAAAACGTGTGATCTGAAATCTGAAATCTATGCTCTTATATTGTGAATCCCTTAACAAATTTTAGAACTAAGGTGTCATTTATTTTCAGAGTTAGGAATTTTTGGTATATGTATGAAGGATATGTATGCATATTTAGACTAATACAAGTAATATAATATAACTAGTTATATTATAACTAGTTTGTCATGACATTATGTCTAACCGTCATGACATTATGTCTAACTGCAGTATTTATTTTATGGGAGTGCTTCTTAGTATTTCTTATACAAGGCTGCTTGAGCTTTTGTCCACGACTTTTCTAAAATATTATAGAGTAGTTAAAAGTATCAGGCTGGTGTAACTTAGCCTTTCTGGATGCTTAACGACCATACTTAATGCCCATACCAATTTGGCTGAGGGTCTCAAGGGATAAATTTGTTCCTTGCCCTCAGAGTTCAACTAAGTCCCAGGGGAATGCATGGGGGCACCTCTTGAAATGTCCTGCAAATGTGAGTCACCAGTCTTCCTGTGCAGGGAGGTCTTGGAGATCCACTAATGGGACTTCAGCCAGTGTCTAGTCTATAAATAGGAAAGTCTGCTCATGCTTCAAAAAGGGAAGCCTGGTCTAGCAGGACCTGACTTTGTCCTCGAGTGGATGGAACTGATGATTGAAAGCCAAAAGGAGCCAGGGGTTCCCTCCCCTCCAAAAAAAAACCTGAGTGACCCTTGAGGACTAGATCCTCAACTGACCTTGAGAAAACAAAAACCTTGGTTAATCTGGGCTAACTGTGTGGCCTTAAACATCCAAAAGGAAAGTATAACCAGAAATGATTAGTAAGTCCTGATATCTTTTACTTCAGGTATAAAATTTAAGATCTTAGTAAAAAGAAAAAAAAAAAAAAAAAAGCAGTTTTTTTGCCTGTCTTACTGGCAAGTGCAGCTATCCTGTGGCTGCCACTGCTGTTGCCATCCTTCAAAGACGTGAGAAGACACAGCTTTTCAACCTTCCAATATGGACTGAAGACTCAGGTCTCTCCAAGAATCCTCCAAACCTTCAGTGCCAGATGGCAACTGCTGAAACATCAAACTTGTGGACTGGGGTTTCCGCTTCTTCAGAATTTGGACTGCCATTGTTGGACTACCCAGGCTGTATCTTGGAGACCAGTACAGGAAGATCAAGACAAAATGTGGTGCTTGCTGGACCTCATTTGGTGACCGCGGGAAGGGAAAAAAAACCCCATGTGGAACACAAGGGCAGAACTGATGGTGGTTTGGGCCTCCCAAGGAGGAGACTTCAAACGAGCATTGGCATCTTATAAGTTACAACCCCTCTGGCTTCTCCACTTACTTATGGTTTATGGACTTGTATTCCCCAGTAAAATGGTTTATGATCTATCACTTGGATACTCAGTACATAAAAACTGCATGGGAAATGATTATATGAACTTTAAGTAGAACTAGTATTATTAATAATAATGCTAGTGATAGCTACATGTAAGGCTCAAGTGCAGGCATCATACTTAGAACTTCCCATCTATCACCTCATTTAGCCAGTGTAATACTTACAACTAGTAGGGCAGTTGTTACCTATATTCACAGATGAGAAAAATGAGGGTTAATGGTATCAGTGATGTGTCCTTGATCACAAGACTTGATCATAAGTGGCATGAGACAAGATTTGAACACAGGCTGGCCTCCATCTCTGCTGGCCATGCATCTGCCTCTGAAAGCAGTGTTTTTTGTTCAGTTTTGTATTTGTAAACATAAGCACAGAGATAACATTTTGGATAAACAGAGGAAGGCAGAATGATTTGGGATTCATCTGATATCCATAAACTGATGACTAAATAATGAAAATGTGGTACATACATACAATGGAATATTATTCAACTGCAAAGAAAAAGGAAATCATGAAATTTGCAGGTAAATGGATAGAACTGGAAAAAGAAAACCAAGGCCACCCATTCCCCAAAAGACAAACCCTGCATGTTTTTGCTCATTTGTGGATCCTTCCTTCAGGTCTTTTATAGTCTGTGTTTAACTTGGAGTACCCAAGGAAGCTGCCAAGCTAGAAACAGTCCAGTGGGAGGGATGCTTTAAGGATGGTGAGTAGTGCAATAAGGGTAAAATGAACGTAGAGAAGGGAACTACTGGAGGGGTGAGGTTTAGGCAGGGAGTTGGGAAGGGGATGACAAAATGAAGGGATGGGGATGGGTCAGTCACAACGAAGGGTATATGAAAAAATGGTACAGAAACCTACAATCTTGCAGCCCAAGTAAAATATAATAACAGGGGACAATAGGAGACAGGTGATCTGAGAGAACAGGGTGGGACAATAGGAGACAGGTGATCTGAGAGAACAGGGTGGGACAATAGGAGACAGGATATCTGAGAGAACAGAGTGGGACAATAGGAGACAGGTGATTTAAGAGAACAGAGGGGGATAGGAGACAGGTGATCTGAGAGAACAGGGTGGGGGATAGGAGACAGGTGATCTGAGAGAACAGAGGGGGATAGGAGACAGGTGATCTGAGAGAACAGGGTAGGGGATAGGAGACAGGTGATCTGAGAGAACAGGGTAGGGGATTGAGACTGGCGATCTGAGAGAACAGAGAGGGGAATTCTGGGGTTAGAAGTTTAAGTGGGGATGGGAGAAAGGAGGGAGGTAGGAGCAGGTTAACCAAAACCAAGGACGTATGGAGAAGCCTTATGAAAACCCATTAGTTTGTAAGCTAATTAAAAATATAATTAAAAAAGAGGAATTTGAACAGTGATATTCTTCATGGGTGGACAGTGCTGTACCTAGAAGACATGAGTTATTACATGCAGATTTTAGTGCTGGGCCGAGATTACCTCCTTCTGCTTATTGCATAGGGAGGCCCCAGAGAGAGTCCCAAAACAAGCCCAGGCTACTGGCATTGCTCTTAGATGCCTACTGCGACTGACTAGGAGGACCCTACTGGTGAAGACACAGCACGATTAGGTTGCAGGACAGAGAAATCAGTCTAGAACTGACCTGAAAACTTCCTCCCTGATGGCTAGCTCTCACAGTGCTGGAGGGTGCTCTGCAGGCCACTAGAGAAGAAAGAATGGTCTCACCCAGGGCTCACCCTGACCACTATAATACTGACCTGCCAGGCGAGATGCGATCTCTGGTGCAGTAGTGGCCTGACTTTCTGACTGAATCCGAGGCCACTCTGCAGAAGTGAATTCATGCCTTGTACTGTAAACCTCATCAAAAAATAACGGCCAGGAAGTGATGGGCCCAAGCAGGGGAGCTTACCTTGTTTTGCTAAGTACTCATGTTCTCAAACTTATACCCACAGAGTTCTGCTGCTCACAACCTGCCAGAGAAGCTTCTTTTTGCATTGGACAGTGGGTAATACAGAGATTCATAACTGGTCTGAGTGCTGAGAATAGGTCATTGTAAAATGCCTGGCTACAGATGGGCCACCTATATTAACTGCCCCCAAAGCTCAGGGCACATTATAGAGGAGAGAGTGGAAAGAATGTAAAGATCCAGAAGATGGGGGGTCAGTGTTGTAAACTGCTATTTTCTGGATGTGCCATAACCGTTGCATATATGAGTTCACAGCAGCTGTGTTTATCCACAGAAGATTAAGCCAGTTGAAATCCTAGTATGGATGGGGAGGGGCTCTGGAGGACCACTCCTAGCTGAGGAGCTATTAGCAGTTGATGGTTGTTGGGAGAGGGAGAATTATCTCAGGGTGTGTGTATGTGTGGCCACTGGTAGTTTGCTTTTGCTCCAGTGGATGGTCCCATGCTTACGCACATATGGACAGCGTTGACTGGACTCGCATGCCATGTAGTTGAGAGGAATATATGTTCTGGAGGCCTAGGGAGAATTGGAGGGAAAAGCGGTGGGTAGACATGATAACGATACATTGTATATATGCAAAAAGTTTCACAGAATAGATGGGATGTTATTTTAAAAAGTAAATCCTTTTAAAGAGGTCAATAAACCCCACAAAGATTTTTAATCAAAAAGATAGAGAGAAAGGCCCTGTAACCCATACTGTTGACAAGCTGGTTTTTGCTAGCCATGAAGTGTTGATAATACTTGGATTATTACCCTCCACACAGCAGTGGCCCTGTGCACAAGTGGTATGGCTGATGAACAACATGGTCTGCAAGAGTAAAATAAATCCAAAATTTAAACGCTTGGTATAAAAGTCTACGAAATATCTCATTAATTTTAATTTTGGTTATATATTAGAATGATATTTTAGATGTCCAGGCAAAATAAAATGTGATTAATGTTTTTGTCTGCCAGTTAACAGATGTGTAAAATTTTGCAAACAGTTTAAGTCTAGTAATCTAAAGTTTTTGTAAAATCAAGATAATAGTTTCATTGCTTACCTCACAGGCTTATTAGAAATATTAAATAAGTAATATTCAGTCATTCAGAAATAGTGTGCAAAGGGCCAACATGACGGCTCAGCAGGTGAAGGGGCTTGCCGTGGTGCAAGCTCAGCAGGTGAAGGGGCTTGCCATGGTGCAAGCTCAGCAGGTGAAGGGGCTTGCCGTGGTGCAAGCTGAGTGACCTGAATTTGATCCTTGGAACTCATGTAAAGATGGGAGGGCAGAACCGACTCCACAACATTGTCCTCTGACCTATACACACATGCCCGCCCCAACAACGATCATGCATACACACATACATGATAATAACAAATTAATTTTTAAAACATGTTTTGGAATTAACCTGTAGTTTATTTTCACACTTTGTAATTTTGGCATATGTGTGGCCAGGCGTGGTGGCACACGCCTTTCATCCTAGCACTCGGGAGGCAGAGGCAGGTGGATCTTTGTAAGTTCAAGGCCAGCCTGGTCTACAGAGCGAGTTCCAGGACAGCTGGGGCTACAGGGAGACCCTGTCTCGAAAAGACCAAAAAACCAAAACAGATATATATATATATATATATAGTATATATATATATATGATATATATATAAAGTATTTTGGAGCAATATAACAATTAAAGGAAACAAAAAGAATTGTTCAAAGACCGACCAAAAATGTGAACTTCTTGCATGAAAAAGAACTTTGTATCAAGAAATTTAGAGAACTGAGAAAAAGATGCAAGCAGGACTTAACATGTATGAGCAGAATGTATGTGTTCTGGCCGGTGGGGCATGGATGTCATGGGAATGGGGAACTGTGTCTAAATGTTGATTAAGATTGCTATAGTATAAATGACAACAGGCAAACAAGTCTTCAATAAAATTTAAGCCAAGAAGATTGTTAATGAAAGATAGAAATCAGTATAACTTATATGGAACAGCATTCAGTGATTTAACTTCTGAGAAATTAGTGCTGGGGAACCAAAGCGCTTTTTTTATCCCGTCTTCCTCCTCCCTCCCTCCTCCCTCGCCCTCCTCCTCCCTCCCTCCCCTCCCTACCCGTTCCTCCCTTCCTTCCTTCCTTCCTTCCTTCCTTCCTTCCTTCCTTCCTTCCTTCCTTCCTTTCTCCTTGCTCCTTTCTCTCCTTTCTTTCTTGCCATACACTTAGCTCTTGGGTTACCAACAGTGCCTCACATTTTCAACAGATTGATTGTAAAGCTATCTAGGGGAAGGCAGAGCATCACAAAATAGCCTGAACCTTGGAGAAATAATTTAGAACTATTAGGATTTCCTAAGATTTAATTCACTGCTAGAGACAAATGCATCTCAATATTATTTGTCTGTTAACACTTAAGTCAATATGGTGGGTGATTTAAAATTTTTCTGTGGCTATAAATGTATGTTAAAATCACAGTAAAAATAATGATATATAGATAAATGGTACATTCAAGATTAAAACTGCAATTTCAAAAGCAAAAATTACAGCTGCTTTTTAACTCTTTTCTCTAATGTACATTTTATAGATTTTGTTTGAAGCATAATAAAAATAAGCACTGACTAATCACAAATATAGTTATAAGCTATAACTATATTATAGAATCTGAAATGAAATACTTTATCATAAACATTAAATTTAGCATTTAATAAATATGCCAAATGAAGAGACTCATTTTTAGATATTAGCTGGCAAGTTAAAATCATGTTATTGAATAAAGAATTTCTTTTTCTCTTTCAGATTGTAAAATAAAAAACCTGAAAAGATGTTTTTCTGCTCAGCTCTACCATTTGCAATAAATGGCTCTGAACAACAAAGAAATTGATACTCTTGTTTTCCACTGAAGAAACTGATTATATAAAAAAGAATCTTTGAACAAAATAGTATTATTTTCCTGTTGCCAGCAAATCACTTACCAAGTAAAGTAATCACATTCTGAAAACTGGCCAAAAACACCACAGAGAAATATGGGGAATATTAGGGAGAGATAGGGCGGGAATCAGTGTATACTTAGTTTCCTCTCCTGAAGCTTGCTTCTTGGACATGCTGGACAGCTCAAACCTTTTCCACTGCTTCAAATTTAGTCTCCAAGAACACATTCTGTGTGAGTGTGTGTGTGTTCTATGTGTGTATGCATGTGTGTCTCGGTGCACCTGTGTCTATTTACGTTGAGACCAGAGGCCAATCTTCCTTAATGAATCTTCCTTAATCCATCTTACATATTTGGGAGAGAAGCTTATTTTCATATTAGTCCTTTCACAGCTTCATATATACATATATGTATATCGATAGATTCTGTGTTTTACCCTCTCTTATCTTCTTCCTCCCTATCAAATCCCATCCTCTTCTCCCTATCTTTCTCTTTCCCAGACTAATGACTTTTGGCTTTATCTTTATAGCAACTGGGGCCATCTGTGTGACCACAAGATTGGGACTATCCATTGGGGCTGGTGGGGTCACTAGCAGGCACACAACTGAAAGCCATGACTCCTCGTCCCTGAATCTACCAATAGGAACTAGTTCAGCAGTGGTGGGTAGGCCCACTTGAGCCCTTCCTCCCTCCACACCTGGTTGTTGACAGGCCCATTCTTGTGCAGACCCAGTGCAATCACCCTTACTTATTGAGAGCTCACTATTGCAATGGCTGTGTATTATCCACAAAGTGGCATTTCAAAGCCCTTCTCCTTATCTTCTGGTCTTTTCATGCATTCTACTCCCTTTTCTGCAGTGTTCCCTGAACCTGGGAGGGGATGGTCTAAATGTCTTGTTTAGAGCTGAGCACTCAACGAGCATTTATTCTCAGGATATTTCCACCTGTTTTTCTGAGGCAGCCTGTCTCAGTGGCACTGGGGCACACAGGTTCTGCTAGAGCAGGTGGTCAGCAAGCCCTAAGATCTCTCGTTTCCACCGCCAGCACTGGGGTTATAGGTGTGCCCATCATGGCTGTTTTCTTTTTTCATTCAGATGTTGGGGGGTTGAAAGTCAGGTCCTCATTTTTGCATAGCAAGTACTTCATCCACTGAGCCATCTCTGCAGCCCCACAATCCATTCCTTTATCAACAGTTATTATTTAAAGGTGACAAATAAGGGTTCATTAATCATCATCACAGAAACAATGTGCCCTTGCCTTTAAGAAGCCTGCCTGTGGTCCTGCCATGTGTTACAGGAAATATCTGTGCTTGTTCCCTCTGGGGTAGGATCTTTAGGCTCTCTCTTCATTAACAATGAGCCTCTTAAAGAAAAACATTGACTTTTTCTTGTTTATATTAGTCAACTGAATTATTAGAGTATCTACTCCATAAATTTATGAACACATATGGCACTGTTGAATACATATTTCTTGAGGGCAAAGTTATATAAATATGAAACAATCGGCGGCAAATGTATTTGAGATCCTGCTATGTAGCAGCTGTCTGCTAGTTTTAAGGAATAAAATAATAAATACATGGGCCTTCTAGTTTAGTGCAAAGACAAAAAGGAAAGGAAGGAGGGAGGAAAAGAAGGAAGGAAGGAAAAGAAAAGGGAAGGGAAGGAGAGAGGGAGGGAAGGGAAGAGAAAAAGCACAGAGAAGAAAAGGAGAGAGAACATAACTTCAGTTCTGATAAGTGCTTTGAATGAGACAAACTGCAGCAATGAATTCAGCTGGTGGAGGGGCCACATATTCAGCTGGAGTGGGCAGACAAGGCTTTTCACAGCCTATAGCATTTTGAGTTCATAAGGAGCCAGCCCAGAAAGAGTACACCTGGGGTTTTAAGGTAGAACCTTTGCTGACAGTACACCTTCCTGACCCTGTCCGCCCGCCCGCGCCCCACCCCACCCCACCCAGGACTCTGAGCAGGCTTGAGAAATTCTGCTCCAAAGACCATGAATTCCAACTTCAAGAAGTAGGAATGGTGGGTCGCGGCACCCTCCTTTCCCCATCTGTATTTAAGCTGGCGGCTTTCAAGGGCGGTAACTAAGTACTCACAGGAACTTTCCAGCGAGCAAACTGGTACAATTCAAATATGGACAGGGCTGTATTTTAACTAGATTGATAAAGCTCTTAAGCTTTATGTGACAGTTGAATTTCAAGGTAGAGAGTCACACTAATTAAAATAAAATAAAACTAAGTCTCTCCTTGGCACAGTTTAATGCTTTTTTGGTGTCCCATGTGGATACATTGTCACACAGTGATAATTATCTCTCTTTACATAGTCAAAAGAAAATCACGGTTTTAAAATGTTAGTAAATTACTGTAAATTTCATTAGTCACAAATTTTTCTGAAAATTTCTGGTTCCACTGGAGAAATCTTGATGGAAGATTTCATTTAGGCAAGATTCTTGAGGGAAGGTTGGTTTTATCTGACTTAACTCTAGATTGCTGATGCCCTGAATAGTACGAGGAACATAATAGATGCTCAGTGAAGACTTACGACCCAAGCTGATATCATAATTACAAAATGGAATGACAAATGATACCAAGAATTTCTTAGGCTGAGGCACTTGTCACATTTAAATTTTAGTGAAATAAAAAAGAGCAATACTCCATAGTTCATGTTTTTATTCATATTAATTGGACCATTCTGTCTAATTTTTGTCAAAAAGAGACAGGCATAAATTGAGGTAATTTATACATAATTGCTACTAGTAGAGCTTTGTTCCATCACAAGGCTGAGGTCTTTCAGTCTCAGTGGACAATTTCAACTGTTTAGCAAAGGGTTTAGTGCTGTCCTCTCTTACTCTGTTCGTGAAAGCACAAATGACTGGCTTATTGACCGCTTTATTACCCGTGTTTTTCTGCCCGAGATCTCTCTTACACTGGGTTCCATATTTACCACAAGTCAGAGAATGAGACCAGAGGAAAGCATTGCAGGAGGAAGCTTTAAGCTACAGGAGAGAATCGTCAGGAATCAGTTCATCAGGAAAAGCAGTGGCTGGGGTCACAGGCCTGTCCTTCTATGTCATGGCCCCCCTCATACCTGGATATTTTGAGTCTCTTCGCTCTGACAACTATATCACATCCTAGGTAAAAGAAGAAGATTCTGGATGCTTCCACGGAGGGAGAAGCAAAGAAGAAGGAGCCAACTTAGAACCGAAAGGAAAAACAGCAGGAATGAATGACTGTCAACATTAAATTTATAATGTTAATTTGAAACATGTTAAAGTAATGATAAAACTAGAATTAAAAACATCAACATTTTGGACTTTATCTATTTGGAAATCTCACTGGGGCTTCAATAGTTCTCTGATTTACATGTACACAAAGATTGTCCTCGGACATCTTCTACCAATGCTTCCTACCCTTAGAGCACTTCCCATAAGTATTCATATGAGAATTAACTTGACTCTTTTCTAGTTTGGGCTGGCTTGCTTATCTATTAGTTTTTTTTTTTTTCTTGCCAAAATATAAAAACTAAATTTATGTATGGTTAAGCAGTTAAAAGGTTCAGACTCTAGTAGACAGAGCCTCACTTAAACTGCATGAAAACCCATTCAAGTCTACAAACTAACCCAAGGCTCTTGCTCCATGTCAGAGCATCCATGGAAGAACTTCTTCATAGAAGTTTAACTGCTTGGGAAAAGTACTTTTGGTTTCTAGATCAGAGTGAATTGAAGTTGATTTTCATTTTCCAAATGTAGCCTTTACATGACAGAAAAATATTCTTTGGCTATAATGCATTGACAGTGCTTATAATAAAAGGAAAAAAAAACCATCTATCTCATTCTAGATCCCACATCTCCATGAGAGCACTGCTGAAAAGCATGCAGAATGCTGCTCATTGTGTCAAGTCCACATTCACTCTTTTCTGGAGTGAAGTACATTATTTCCTGATTCACATGCAATAGTTACTCTTGAATTCAGGTGGATTCTCAATGAGAGATGAAGGGTGGAGTGTTCTCTTAATGATACAATTTACTATTTGGACACATCCAATTTTAACAGAGAGCTTTGCTTATTTCATTCTTACCTATCAGGTGGTTGAAGTTTAAATACAGTCATAATCCCAAATAAAGTGCAAGATTGCACACTTATGGAACAAGCATTTCACAGATTGGCAGGCACACATTCTGTGTGGTGATTTGGGTGAGATGGCTGTTATACCCAATGCACTCACTGAAGATATTTTATGATAAAATTCCAGCCAGCTGCTTTGCCTGGAAGAGCAGTAGATGGCTACAGTTGTACCTTCTTATTTGAGGGAGGATAGGATCTATGGCCCATAGTTGCCCAAAACCATGGGTGGGATCCAGATCTCTATCAATTGTGTTTTCCTATATGTACATTACAATGATAAAGCTTAATTTATCAAGTAGGCACAATGAGAAATTAATAGCAATAAGTAGTAATAAAATGCAATTAAAACAGTACATTCTAATGAAAGTATTAATATCACTATTCCTCGTCTTTGACCAAGCAAAATTAGGATTATATGAAAACAATCAGTGTAATAACTGAGAAGTCCATTATGTGGCTAACAGAAGGGCGTACACAGTGTGGACACAGAGGACAAAAGAATGAGCTGCATCTTAGCCAGCACAGTGGTTCACACAGGATATCATCTCACATGCCTGAACTGTGAATGGTTTAAACCTTAAGAAATATTTATTTCTGGAATTCTCCATTTAATAACTGCAGATCAAGACTGACCTTGGAGTGCAAAAATCCCAGACTGGGGAGGACTGATCCCAGAGACCAGATGCCATACTAATAGGAGCCAAAGCTGAGCTCCTGAATTTTTAATACTGGGCTAAAATTGGTTGTCAGTAGATGACAGAAAAATGAGTATATAAAAATAGAAATAATGATGGTTCCTGATTAGAGATCATTTTATAGGCATTATTTGATACAATTATTTTTAAAAATCACACTTTAATGCTAAGAAATCAGAGAAAGGGACTTTAACTTTCACATAACTCAATCCAGAAACCCATAATCTTGAAGCTACGAAAAGTGAATGTAATGGAATCACACCTAGGGCTTTGAAGTGGGGCTTTTCTGTTAAAGAATGTAAATGAGCATATAAAGATGATGAGAGAGGACTTTAGGATATTGATCTGGAATCACTGCCCAAAACAAGCCTAAAACAAGAGCTACTAAAGGGTGGGGAAAAGAAGTGATTCAGGGAGACATTAACTGCTACTCTATCTGCTGAGGCATTATATAAGAAATTCGGTAAGCCAGGACACAAAAGCCATCTAAATAACAATTCCTATTCTCACACAGGCCTCCTTCTCAAGAGGTATGTAAACGTCTATTTATTCTTAATCTATAACATATTTAGGATAAAGACTAGCTATACAAAGCACTTTCTCTGTGAAACTGACTTTATCAAATGGGATAAACACACATCATAATGGCATGAGGTTTATAAAATAAAGTGAACTGACTCAGTGTTCACAATGTGAGCATATCCTGATTTAACACCAAACCATCACCATCAACTTCCTTTCAGTGATTTAGCAATACTCATGGCATGGTTAAATTATAGCAGCTAAGCTAGGCTCTTCAAACAGCATTTATAAACAGGGAAACACAGATCAGGGCACTTACCATCTCTTTCTTTGCTGTGTTCATCAGAGAGTGCCTGTAAAGAAATGCAACTCTCTTAATATCTCAAAATCAAATACAGCTTTTATCAAAATATTATCAAGTTTGAATCAAACAAGCCAGATTTCAAAACGAGAATCAAATTGCCTCCAGGAAAAAAAATAAAAGCCTATCGGAGAACTAATATTCATTAATTTTAGAGTCTACACAACTCACTTAGAATAATAAAGGTAATTGGGGGCTGGAGAGATGGCCTAGCAGTTAGCGCCGATTGCTCTTACAGAGGACCCGGGTTCGATCCCCAGCACCCACATGGCAGCCGAGAGCCGTCTGAAACTCCAATTCCAGGAGAACTCCAGTTCCAGGGGAATCCGAGACCCTCTCCTGACCTCCGCGGCATTACACAACACGGGTGCACAGACTTGCATGCAGACAGTACATTCATACACATACAGAAATAAATAAAATTAATAAGAATAATAAAGGTAATTATAATACTCATTCAAGGGGAAGATGCACAGTTTTTTTTTCTACAATTTGAGTAAGGACTTGCATGCTACTGTGTGTCCCTTTAGTAACTGAGAAGACTGAATTCCAGTTTCTGCCCACCACTTCGCTGCCCTGTCTCTCCCTCCTTTGATCCCTCAGTAACACACAGCAGCCACTGCAGTTGCCACGCCTCTCTTCTGAACCTCATCCTGGAAGCGTCTTTGCCCCCACCCCTCTGTCCCTGCTGTTTTCTGTCTCCCTGGCTTATCATTTTCTTGGTGGGTTCCCTTTGGCCTGTGTCTTTTATATGGCTTTATTTCATTAACGTTTGTTTTGTTTCATCAGAGATTTGTGCTGGGCCTTCTCGTCCTGTTTGTACCTTCTTCCAGAATGATCTCTTGTTCTCACCGTCTACATTATGATAATCTTCAGATTTGCCTCTCTAGACCTAACCTCTTAACCTGGACTCCAGGTGAAAAGAGTGAACTGTTAACCGGACACTTTCCTTAAACACGCAGTGGTGGAATGCCAAACTCCACATGTCCAAGACTCAGCTTCCTTTTCCTCCCCTCCCAGGTTCTCTCTACCTCCTTGGCCACACACCCAGTTTCAAGTTTTCAAGCTCTCTCCTAGGCTTCAGTCCTAATGAAATGATGTTTTCCACTCTCCATTCTTGTTGTAGTCCATAGAGTTTTCAATCCAGTGTCCACGTCCCAGGAAACACTCGGGTGTTCCTTGCTAAGTTTCTCTTGTTCCTAATTTCTTAGTCTGCTCTTTTCTCATTTCTCCTCTGTCTAGTCTCAACCAGTACAATCTTTCTAAAAACAACGTGATAACATCAGTTCTCTCTTTAAAATCCTTCAGTGATTCTATGACCCTAAGAATAAATGAAATGCAGGGGTTAAGAGTCCATGGTTAGCAGTCAAAAAAGTTAACAAATTTCTCTAAGCAGGATTTTCTCACAAGTAAGAGGTGATTATTTTGTGCAGTAAGTGCAGTAGCTAATGTGCTATATTGAACTAATGCAGAGCACAGAGGAGACTTAAAAACAACTTTTGTTGATTATTGAAAGAAATTCTGAAAGAGAGAGATTACACATTACTTTTCTTTTTTAACATTTTTATTGAAGTTATGTGCATTTCATGCATTGTTTCTCAGTCCAATCTAGACTCATCTCCCCTTCTATGTCCCCCACCCCACCCTAGTTCATGCATCCTGCCATTCCTATCCTGTATCTTTTTATGATTCTTTTCAAAGTTTTTCAGAGCAGAGGATTATTGTCCTTGGGGGAACTTTACTGTTTCAGTCGGTCCCTGTCCCAGTTCTTCTTCTGTTGTAGTTCCCTCCAATCTGTACTGCTTCAACATATGCACGTGTGTGTGCGTGTGTGTGTGTGTATGTGTGTGTGTGTATGTGTGTGTGTGTGTCAACTATACTAAAATTATGGTAAATTAGGAATATCCTATGAGAGTTAGAAATGAAGGAGGCAAAATGCTGACTTAGTTAAACCTGTCTTTGATATCACAATTCATTTTACTTCATTTTCTTTCTTTAAATTTTACAGTAATTATTTTATGTTGGCATACAAAGTAATAGTCTTCATTGTGGAATATTTTTGTAAATTTTTATTGAATTTTTGTGTATTTCATACATCATGTCTTAATCATCTTTAGATGCCCTTCCCCACTGGCCCCCTCCCCCAGCCCACCCACTGGTACCCTCCCCCAGCCCACCCATTGGCCCCCTCCCCCAGCCCACCCATTGGCCCCCTCCCCCAGCCCACCCACTGGTACCCTCCCCCAGCCCACCCTCTGGCACCCTCCCCCAGCCCACCCACTGGCACCCTCCCCTAGCCCACCCACTGGCACCCTCCCCTAGCCCACCCACTGGAATTCATGTATTCTGTCATTTGTGTTAGGGTCTATCATGTCAAGTTCATGTCTGCAGACATCCCTCAGTGCAAGTTCATCTACTGGGGTATGGTCAGCCTATCTAGAATCCCTTTATTTAAGAAGATCAGCTTTTCCTCACCCAGAAGTTCTCAGCTGCCAATACTTCCTCGATTAAGATTGGAGCCTGCTGCCTATTTCCACAGCTCTGTACTGAGTTTTTGTCAGCTTGAGTTTGCATGGCTCTTATGCATGCTGACACCATTGCTGTAGGTTCATATGAGCAGGGGCCCAGGAGCCTAGAGATTCCATTTTCATATAGTCATGCCCCTCCTGCCTGGCTCTTACCATCTTTCCGCCCTTTGTTCTGTGATGTTCCCTGAGCCTTAGGTAGGTGGGGTTAATATAGGAGTCCTGTCCAAGGACCCACTCTCTGCAGACTCTTACTCTCTATGCTTTGGCCATTTGTGACCTTTTGTGTTCCTGGCCCTCTGTTGCATGAGGAAACTTCATTGACGGGAGCTGAGAGATGCATTAATGTTCTCTTTACCCCTTGTTCTGTGTTTGTGAGCCTTAGGTGTAGAGGTTGCATTGTAGACATGACACTTAGGCTGGGGCAATTCACAGATAATGTCTGTGTGTGGCCAGTTGTGGAACTCTGTAATAGTCACCATCTGTTGCAAAAGAAATTTCTTTGATGAGTGGTTACTGGGTTACTTGTCTGTAAATATAAGGATACATATTTTGCACTTAGTAAGGAATTACTTTTGTCTAGGGCTGTGACAGCCTTGGGGTTTCCTCTGAGATCTATGACCTCTCCAGCCATGTGTGTTTTGCTATGCTTGCATTACCACACAGGAGTTCTCTCTCATTGAGTGGACTTTAAGTCCCATTAGGTTGATTACTCCCAAGATAAATATGTCACTACTGCCCCAATGTCATCGGCTTTGCTGGTCATTGAGTGGTTATTAGGCCTTGAAGCTGGGTGTTCTCCATTAGCATCCTGCACAGTGCTCTTCAAAGCCATGACAACCAGCCTTCAGGGGAAGTGGCTTGCAGGTCAGTTCCAGCTCCATTGAACCAAATCCTATGTCTGAAGTATGTCCTGTCTTCAACAATAGTGTCTTACGATCAGGTTCTGGGAGGCAATCAAGGGCTGTGGAAATAGCTTGTGTAATTTTGGGAGTCTCTTGGACTACCCTGGCCAACTCAAAGGAAGGTTTCTTTTGTCTTGTCATGTAGCCTTCAGCTATTGCAGATGGACTCATTTAGAGATATTTTATGTGTAATTTGCTAGTAGGTTTTTTTTTACACTAGGTAGGCATTATTTATCACTCCTCTCTCCCTGTCTAATTCCTCATTGTGGAATTTTTTCTTCACATTTTTTCTTTATTTTTTTCTTTTCATAGGAAAATGGAAACAATACAAAATAATAATAACAAAACAAAGCAACAAGAACAAAAAATGGGGGAATTTCCATTTCTTATTCTGGTGAAATAAGAATCAGTCTGTGGAGCTTGGTATGTACTTCTCTTTTTTTCCCTTCTCTTTCTTTTCTTTCTACTGTTCCTGAACTTTCAGAGCTACCAGGATATGTATTTGCTGGCTAGTCCAGGAAGTTTTGAGTTCTCAGCTGAAAAAGAATCTGGTTAATTTGGGGGGGGGGTTGTCTCATCCCTAAACTGCATAATCAATTTCTAGTTATGTTACCCTCTGAAAAGAGTCACCCCAATCCCCAGAAGGGAAATCAATCTGGATGGCGACTGCTCTGACTTTTTCCATGCTGAAAAGGGACATTGGGTATGGCAACTTGGGTAGCCCCTGTTCAGAGGGTCTATCTAAAGACCCCCAAGCATAACTACAGAGGAAAAAAAATCATTGACTAGTGCCTGTGAAAGGGAAATGAAGGCAGGAGTAGTTAGTACATGATCTAGGTTAGGTACATGATCTAGGTTAGGTACATGATCTAGGTTAGGTACATGATCTAGGTTAGGTACATGATCTAGGCAAGGGACCAGAAGAACAGGCTGAATTCCAATGTCCAACTTAAAAATCCATTAGAATTTCTTGACCAGGGGTTTCAAAGCACCAATTTACTAGGTTTCTCCTTCTGTTCATTTGGCCATGATGTCTGGACTAAGGATCTGCTTTTCAGGCTTTTTATTGTCAGGATATGAGTTTCCACTTAGATAGTTGCTAGGAAGAGACAATTTTATTATTAAGCATTAATTAACAACAGTAGTGGACTTGTCCTTTGGCTGCAGGTGACCACTCTGTTAATCGAGGCCAAGATCTAAGGTTTTTATGTCTGTTTAACGTTATTTCATATAACTTTATGCCCAATATGTGGAGGCATCATTTTTCAGGTTTTAAAAGAAATATATTGACTATTTATCTTTCGGTTATACTTTCTTTTGGGGTGCTTAAGTCACACAGTTAGACCAGATTAACCAAACTTTGTTTTCTCAAAGTCATTTGAGGTTCTGGTCTTTGGGGGGCACTCAAGTGTTTTGGGGGGGAGGGTGGGGTAGGGGGAGCACCTGAATCCTTCTGGCCATTCTTAACCAGTTCCATCTACCGAGGACAAACTTAGGTTTTGCTAGACTGGGCTTCCCTTTGGAGCATAAGACGACTTTCCTCTACATTGAGCTTCCTCTTTATAGACTGGACACTGGCTAGGTTCTGTCAGTGGATCTCCAAGACCTCCCTGCACAGGAAGCCTGGTGACTCACAATTGCACAACATTTTAAGAGACACCCCCATACAAAACCCCCTGGGACCAATTGACCTCAGAGGGCATGGAACAAAATTTCCCTTTAAATCCCTTGGCCAAGTTGATATGGGCCTTAGGTATGGGCATTAATTAAGCATCCAAAAAAGATAAGTTACACCAATCTGATACTTTAAATTACTGCATCATATTTAGATAGAGCTTGAAGAAAAGTTTAAAAAGCCTTCCATAAACATGGACTGAAAGAAATTTAACATCACAGGATAAGCAGGGAAAGCTAAAAAGAGAAATTTAAACAATTTTAGGGATATCTTAAATATAAATGATTTACTACAAACCTAAGTAGTCTCTTTACTTTCTGAAACCCCATATCCTGGTTTGTAGTTTTCCAATATCAGGGAACATACCTGTTGACCAGAATTAAGCTGAAAAATTTACCAAGTCTGTCCAAACTGTGCCCCTCTGGGGTACATGCTGTGAGTTCAGGGAAGTAAACCTAGCTTTTCTTGAGTCAAGTTACCTTGAAATAGGCAGAACAGATATCAAAAGTAACACTTGCATAATAGAGGCCAAAAAAATATCTTTCAGTAGTGAAAGGCAACCCATTACTTGTCTAGGCCCCTTTAATCCAAATCTTCAACTGGAAGTCCAGTACAAGCCAGGAATGGACCGAAAACCAACCACAAACCCATGTGGTTGTAATCCCATTTAGACCATTAGTAAACTGGCTTTAATGTTTATACCATTCTACTCTAGAAACATTAACTACTTCAATCGAGTACAAGTCTCTTATTTTCTACTAAACTTTGCAATATTTATGTCCATCCAGCCAAACGGGACAGTTCCCTCAAAACACATCATCACAAAATAAAAACCTTAAAGTGATCATACAAGTCCCAGAGCTGGCTCTGGCCAACTAAATAGCTCCAGATATTTAGAGACACACCACATAGGCTTGGCAAAAAGCCTGTCCACCTGCCCCAAAGATGTTCCACCTAGGGATCAAATATCCCCCACACAAACACAACCAAAGGCCTTGAATTCTATTTTATCTAGTATTAGCGTAGTGACTCCTCCTTCATTCTTAGTGCCATTTACTTGTATTATTTTTTACCCTTATTTCACCTTGGGATAATATCTATCTTTAAAGGTGAGGTAATATTCTTGGAGACCAAAAAAAAAAAAAAAAAAAGATGTGTTTTGTTTCTTAATCCATTCTTCTAGTCTCTGTCTCTTAAATGGAGAATTCGTTCCATGGATATTTAAAACTATTTTGAGAGAAAAGTTGCTTTCAATCATATTGATTTCTAGTACATTCTTACCCTAGGTTTTTATTTCCATAGTGGCTGTACCATTTGTTTTCTGGTGTTGTTTGGTTATAGTCATCCCTGCTCTCCACTCTTTGTATTGCTTGAAGTATTCTCTGCAGGCATGGCTTGTTGGAGAGGAATTCTTTCAACTTATTTATATCATGGAACATTTTCGTTTCTCCTTCAATTATAATAGACATTTTTGCTGGATAAAGTACTCTGGGTTGGCATCTAAAATCTTTTAGAACCAGGAATATTTTAGACAAGGCTCTTCTGGCTTTTATCATCTACATTGAGAAATCATCTATAATTCTGATAGGTTTTCCTTTGTAGGTAACTTGTTTGTCTTTTGCAGCCCTCAGTATCCTTTCTTTGCTTTGAATATCTAGTGTTTTTACTATGATATGGTGTGGAGAATTTCTTTCCTTGTTCTGTCTGCTTGCAGTTCTACATGCTTCTAATACTTGTATAGGCATCTTTTGCTTTAATTTGGGAAAAATTTCCTCTAAAATTTTGTTCAAGACCTGGGCCATATGGTTACTCTGTGAGTTTCTTCTTTTATCCCTATAATTCACAGGTTTGGTCTTTTCATAGTATCCCATAGTTCCTGGTTATTCCATTCTTGTGTTTTTTTTTTAATTTTTCATAATCTTTACTGGATTTGATTTATCCAATTCTTCAATATTGTCTTCCAGTCTTGATATTCTATTTTCTACTTCATCCATTCTACTATTAACAGTTTCTCCCATCCTTTCCAAGTTGTTAGTGGAATGTTGCATTTCTTTTTTCATTTCAACTTGAATTTTCTTCACTGTTTCTGTATCTTTTGTAATTTTATTCCACAATTTATCGTTGTCCTCTTTCAATTTCTCCCTGTCTTCTTTTAGGTCCCAGACTTCCTTGTTTATAAGCTCTGTAAATTCCTTCAACTCCTTAATTTCTCTAACCATATTCATAATTGATCTTTTGAGATCTGTATCCTGAGTTATATCCAAGAGGTCTTCATTAGAGGGTACTTGAATAGGGGTATTAGTGTTTGGTGGAGATCCACCTGAGTGTTTCATTGAGCTTTACACATTTGGGTAGCTTCTGTTGGGAGTGGTTCTATAATGTGAAGCTTAGGTGTTTATTGAGCTGACACTGATGTTGGTTATATTCTTCAGGTATTTGTTGACATCTTAATTGATGTAAAGGTGTGGATACCTTAGAGTCCAAAATCTCAACTATCCTAATACTGTACAGACCAATACCCCTCACCCAACCAGCAAACAGTTTGTCCAGTGGACCAAGCCATGCAACACCCAAACCAGCCCAAACCTCCCAGGCCTGTGAAACCCACTCCCCAAGGGCCCCAGGCACTCTCTGTCCTGTGGGCTGGAAAGTCACAATGCTTCCCCTACAATGCAGCTGGAGTTCCCCACATCCAAGTGGAGTGAACCCCAATTACCAGGTGAGATGTACTCACGGAACCATAGTACACCACCCTTAATCTACCAGCAGATCCTCCAGGGCCAGGTGCCACGGTTCGGTAAGATTCAGTAGGAGAAAGGCTCAGCCAACATTGGGGATATCCCTGTTGTCTCCTGACGCCCTCGGGTGATGTCTATAGTGCCAAAATGTAGTCCCTAAGAATACAAATGTCCTCGGACAACCTCTGAAGCTTCTCAAGGCTCTTGAGGGCCCCTAAATCCCCCTCCCTGACTCCCCAGCTGTCTAGAGTGCCGCCATCTTGGAAAAGCCTGGTTGTGGAATTTTTTTTTAAATTTTTTATTTATTTCTGTATGTGTATGAATGTACTGTCTGCACGCAGGTTTGTGCACCCGTGTCGTGCAATGCCGCGGAGGTCAGAAGAGGGTGTCGGATTCCCCTGGAACTGGAGTTCTCCTGGAATTGGAGTTCCGCTCGGTTCTCGGCCGCCATATGGGTGCTGGGGATCGAACCCGGGTCCTCTGCAAGAGCGGTCGGTGCTCTCAACCGCTGGGCCATCTCTCCAGCCACGGTTATACTTTGCTCTGATTCGTCCTTGTCCTGGGCTGTTACCCTGTGCTCCAGGCCCTCCTCTAGCTGGCTCCCTTTCTTACCCCATTCTGTTTTCATTTCTGTGCACTTTGTAACCCTCTCTTTTCAGCCCTTCCCTTAAGCTCTCTTACTCTCCTCTCATGATTCAGTGTTGGGCGTCTTCATCAATTGCTTTCCATCTTATTTTGAGGGTAGGGTATGGTCTCTCACTGAACCTGGAACTTACAGATTTGGCTACGCTAGTGGGCCATGATGCTCCAGGGTTCCTTTTGACCCTACCTCCCCAGGACTGGGACTAAGGGCATACACTGTCTGCCCAGCTTTTTACATGGGGGCAGGAGACCTGCACTCAGGTCCTCATGCTTGTGTGCTTTACCAAATGAATCACCTCCGTAACTTACACACACACACACACACACACACACACGCACGCACGAACGCACGCACACGCGCGCGCGCGCACACACACACACAACACACACACGAACACACACACATCATCTTAAATCTATGTTCTTCATGTGAGAAGATTATAGTATTTATTTTACTGAATCTGGCTATTTTTCACTTAACATATTGGTTTCCAGCTCCATCCATTTTCCCGCAGATGTCATGATTTCACTAAAAATTTTTATTTTTAATTATGTGTTTTGCCTGCATTGTATATAAACGTACCAATGTGTGTAATGCCCATAGAGGCCAGAATAGGGTGTCATCTCCCCTGGAGTTATAGACCATTGTTAACCACTATGTAGGTGGTCAGAACTAAAACCAGGTCCTCTGCAGAAGCAGCCAATGCTTTTAACAGCTGAGCCATCTCTCCAGACCCAATTGCATTTTTCTTTATGTCTGAATAAAATGCCATTGTGTATATGTATCACATTTCTTTATGCATTCTTTTGTGAGTGGGCATATAAATTGGTTGCATTTCTTGATCTTGGTGAATCATGCAGCAATAAACTGTGATGTGCAAATATCTCTATGGTATGTTGACTTGGAGTCCTTCAAGTATTTAAAAGGGATATATAACTGTTATATTAATGTTACATACTCAAAAGTAGCAGGATTAGTTCCACTTTTAATTTTTTTGAGAAACTTCCATACTGATTTCTGTAGTGCTGTGCTAGTTTGCATTCCCACCATCCCTGTCTCATTGGTCTACCTGTCTGTTTTTGTGGCCATACCATGTTTTGTTATAAAGGTTATGTAATATAATTTGTGATATGGTATTATGATACTGCTAGCATTGCTCTTTCTGCCAAGAATTGCTTTGGCTATATACCATCTTGTGTGCCTTTTTGTGAAGCTAGTTCTATGAAGAAGGTCAGTGGGATTTTGATGGTAGTTGTGTTAAGTATGTGAAGCAATCGCCTTCTTACTGTTCTAGAAACAGCTCTAGCCAACTACAGTACTATATTGTATTTAAGTGGCCCCAACTTGGCTTGGAAGGAAATTCATTTAATGACTTAAAATAACAAGTAGAATAATACTAGAAAGTAAAGTTAATTGTGCTAACTGAACATAGTAAAATATTAATTAATTATAACTGGGCATGGTGGCACATTAATCCCAGCACTCAGGAGGTAGAGGCAGGTGGATCTCTGTGAGTTCAAGGCCGGCCTGGTCTATAGAGTGAGCTCCAGGCCAGCTGGGACTAAAGGAAGACCCTGTCTCAAAAAATTAATTATATTATATTAATTATTATATTTCTAAATACAAAATGTTTTAATAATATATACACAATAGATTCTTTCACATTCTGTTGTTTAAAAATTCTTACTTGTGATCTAAGAGCAATTGCTGCAGATAAATTTCAGCCCGAGAGCTTGAAAAGACAACAAAACATAGTAAGTCAGCTTCTCAACCACACCTTGAGAAGAAGTGCTGAAAGAATTCATGTGTTAACAATAGCAGCCACAGTAATAATATTAGTGATAATAATAAATTTCTCTTGTCACAAAAATGGAAAATCCAGCCAGATTACTTGATTCTAAAATAAATCATTACAACAAAGATGAAATAAAGATTCCCAGAAGAGGCAGAACTTTTGGCAAATGTATGGAATATTATAATTTTGTCCTAAATACTGACTATTTCATTTAAGAGTCCTAAATACTGACTATTTCATTTAAGAGTTTAGATAGAGTTTGGCCAGACTGTAAGCACACCTCTCTGGAGGCGGAAGCAGAAAGATCATGGATTCAAGGACATCCTGAGCTACATTGCAAGTTTCTGGTAGGTTATAAAATAAATTTTCAAAGAGAAAGAAAAGCGTGTGTTGTGGGGGATAGACATAGAGTTTAAATGTTATAAACACAATTATATAGAAATATAAACATTAAATGTGATGTTACATGATGAGATAAAATAGAACTTAAAGCAGTAAAAATAAGTATCCTTAAAGAGAAATTTAAAAATCAAAAAAACAGAAATAAAGTTAAAATATGTTGGTGACATTTAAAACTGAACCCCTGACATAATAACTTCCAAAGTTTGTGAAAAGTAAGAATGTGAGAGATAGGGGCCCTCATTTCCAATAAAAACTGGTAGTGAGGAAAATAAATGGATATTATGTTAATTCTAAAACCAATATATAGAATGGTAAACATATACTTCTTTATGCATATGTCACAATATTTTTGAAGCAATTTTTATTTACTTTCACCTGATTTCAAGAATTTGTGGGGAGGATAGAACGGGAAATTATGCTTTAATAGGTACAAAGTTTCAGCATTGTAAGGGGAAAGGCATTCTATTCTTTTTTTTAAAGGAGAAGTGGATTTATTTCTGCCTCTAATTCCAGTTACAGTTACATTTACATTGTGGTGAGGTCAAGGCAGGAACTTCCAAACAGCTAGTCACACATCACACCCACAGTCAAGAGCAGAGAGATGAGCGTGTACATGTTCACTTGCTTGTCTGCTTACACTCATGCAGTTTGGGACCCTTGCCTAGAGAAGTGTCTCCCACAGTAGGCTGGGTCTTCCCACATCTCCATCAACTTCTTTATGACAGTCCTCTATAGACATGCCCACAGGCCAACCCAAAGAAAACCATACCTTATTGAGACTCTCTTCTCAGTTGATTCTAGGTCATGTCCAGTTGACAATTATTTTTTTTAATTTTTTTATTTTTTTATTTTCATTGATGCTTTGTGTATTTCATACATTTTCCAATTCAGTTCAGGCATATTTCCCTTTCCCTTCCCCCCACCCCACCCACCCCATCCCAGATCATGCATTCTGCCATAACTGTCCTGCATCTTTCTCTCAGGTTTTTTTTTTTTTCATTTTTTAGCAATAAGTGATAATTTATGAGTACAAGCATCCTTCATGTGGATGAAAATCCATCAATTTGCAGGCAGTTGTGCCCAAACCCACACAGCCCATGGGTCCCACCATTCAGCGGGGGGCGGGGGGGGGCTTGTATGTTCAATCAAGTTGATCAAATGAGTGTCCAGGCTATATTGCTGTAGTTTCACCATTCACCCCAATCGCAGCCCTTACATTCTACCATGCCCCCTCTTCCGCAGATTGTTCACTAGGCTTAGAAAACGGGCACAGGTGGATGAGAAGCAAAACAGTCTACTTTCTCTGGAGCTGTTGTTTTGGACTCTGGTCAATTCTGGCTGTTTCTGAGAAAGGCATTCTAAAGATGAATGGACCAGGGTGTGGTGGCACATGCCTTTAATCTCAGCATTTAGGATGCAGAAGCAGGTTAATCTCAGTGAAATCTAGGCCAGCCTGGTCTATATAGCATGTTCCACACCAGCTGGGACTATACAGCGATATGAACATAGATAATACTACCAAATGTTTAGTTAAAATGATTAAGATGATAAATTTTATGTATAATTTATTACATTTTAAGACTACTACAAAAATTATTAAACACACAAATTCTATTGCAGCATTTTATGTTGACCCATCTACTGCACCCTATTTCAAACTCTTCTATTTAGAAATTCAAATTATAGATTCAAAACTCCTTAGAACCCAGAGTTCTAACAGGTTAGTAGTATATTCAAAATTTCCTATAAAAGAACCAATAATCTCAATGTATAAATAACCATATATCTCTGATAATAATGAGATTATAAATAACTCTAGAAAAATAAATGAAGCTACCTGTTGGAACAGAATCTAGGCTTAGGTCACCTGTGTGTTGGGGCCACTGTAGTAAGACTGCCTATCTGCAGACCACCATGGTTAATTTTCTGGTCATCTTATTCAACAAATCTGTTAATTATTCGGTACATAGAAATAAAGATTTGTAACACCATGCTTGACACAAATGTTTTGTTGTGTAGTTGTATAGGAGCATGTAAGTGGTCTAAAGAGAGATTTACGAATTCTAGAATTGCTGGAATATTCTTTCTAATGGATGAATTATAATTAACTATTAGAATCCTCTCATGCATGGTTCTCATGGAGAAACCATGACTGTTGTTTTGTATTTACCACAGACCTCAACTGGAATGGACCATATTTGGGTGTCTTCATTTTGATAAAACTCCACACATGGAGTTAAATGTTGTAATATTTCTAAAGCTGTCATAATTCTTAATCCATGTTCATATACAGTAAGGATAAAATACAACTTAGGTATTTGTTTTCTGCTAGAACTGAGTTTAAAATGTGACTGTGCTTGGAGTTAAATTCATCCTGATATGTATGCATTGCTAAACTTAAATAGAGAACTACACTACATAAAAACATCCAGATACGTTTTTTATCGGGAGGCTCTTCCCTTTAGGACATGTCATGCTCAATCAAGTCAATAAATATACTAAGTACTATAGTACTGGTCAAACTAGAAAGCTCTTTCAGCACCTGCTGTCCTGAAACACAAAGAGCCCATTTGTTCCTAACGTCCTCATATAAACCTTTAAAACCAAAAGCACCAGATAAAATCCCAGTGTAAATAAAATCTTAGGTAAACATGTAAGCCATTTTACCATTTGCCCTTTACTTTACCCAGAACTCACCTGCTGCTTTCAAACTCAATGGATTATATTCAGTAGTGACTCTGATTTTAATATTGCTGAACAATGCCTCAGCAGTAATGAGTAGAAAGGTTAATCACCAGATTACCACTAGAAAGTTCATTTCCTTCCACAAATATAAGGTATGTGAGTATAACACACATTGACTTTGGCACAAGTAGGTTAAGATTGACTGACTTGTTGTGGGAAAATTATATCTCAAAATCTAAAAACCATTTTCCTGATTTCTTTCATATTGACTACCTAATAGATCATGTGCTAATTATGCAAGGGAAGAAAGTGCTTCAAAGCATTATAAGCTGATATTCAATATCGTTTTAAGTCCTACTTCAAAAAGAGGTTTAAGCGAAGTACCAACTGATGAAATTAATGTACATAATATATAATGATATATAATGTTCTTTATTAACCTTCTAACTTTTCACTATTGGCTTTAAATTTAAATAAAAAATATCTCAAATATAGCCTCACAGGAAGGTTTACAAAGCCCTTTTCATTTCTGTAGAAATTATCACATTTTCTGCCAGAGCTGTGCTTCCCCAGCTTGAGAAAGAGTTACAGAAACATTTAGTTGGAGGGATGGAAGGGAGAGGTAGGGAATTACAGACTTAATCAAATAGCTATGCTATAAAGGCCAACTGCATGAATGGTAAGGAGGGATACAGAAAACACAGTATGCAATTTTAGTCTGTGCTCTATTTGTGTTTCCCTGATGTTTATGTAGCTGGCATGTATAACACTTATTTTTATTGCTATAAAAGTATCTCGATAAACCCTGAACATAAGAATCACATGAAAATCTACTTTTGTGGATTGGAATGTTTTTCAGATCAGCTCATGATGTATAAATCGGTTTCTAAATATAAATTTTGGTATGGACATGTCAGTATTCAAATATTTGAAATAGAAGTAATAATACATAATTTCAGACATTTAATGAATGCAAAAAGCAGTCTTTGCTAGTTCAGTGAGTCTATAATATGCTATTTAATAAACCATGACATTTTCCTATGTGTTCTTGACATCTGGTGCTAATAAAATGGATTTTATATTTTACAGTTAACATTTAAGGGAAAAATGACTAGTTTTTCTATTTATCACAGACCACAGATGGCACAGACTACATTTGGGCGGCTTCATTTCCTTCTTGATTAGTTTATATAAAGAAACCAGTTATTTTCTGTGTATGTTTCATATAGAATTTGAGCCAAGTCCCAGATATAAATAAATGGAGAAAGAAATATCAAATAAAAACAAAGTTTCTGAGTATCAAAACTGATCATAGTATTTTCCTTGATCCAGTTTAGTGAATGAAATTAATTCTAAAACAATTACCCTAGAAAATTTGTATCTGAATAAACACTCCAAGTCAAATTTCTAGGACATCAACAGCCCAGAAGACCTAAGAACTTCCGTCTTTTGTACAACTGTATTCTCTCTAGGCAGGTGGGGGCAGTCCTTAGTCAAGGCAGGTTTTCCAGAAGCCTGAGTGACAACCAGCAGCCAGCCAGCAGGGCTCTGGGCTGACAGACACCTCCTCATCTCATTACGGCTTTCCCCACCACAAACATATGGATTGTCCAGTTCCTTCTACTGCTCAGACTTCCTATACTTCTCCCTTTAGGACCTGTGCTGACTGAGTATTTTGCTCTAATGTGCCAGTGTAACTAAGCTGATCCCTGACTCTCCTTCACTCCAAACTGCAATCCCTATGCTTTCCTTTGGAAGATGTTATATTTATTTGGAACATCAATATCAGTTCAATGACACATTTAAAAATCAATGAATTTTCAGTAGATTTTGTTGGAAAGTTTTAAAATTGATGACAAAATATACATGATGTGATATACTATGGGCTGATCAGTAAAATAAACAAGCCTTCTAAGAGTAAAGCATAGCATTGGTCTGTGAGACGTGAATAAATGGAAGGTCAAATAGAAAATATATATTTATCTTAGAAAGTGTTTTGTTTCATGATTGAAATGCAGATTTCTTAGCTAAATAACAATATCAAAGGTCTGTTAAAAATGATTTTCAGCATCCAGCAGGGGGGGGGGGCTTGTATGTTCAATCAAGTTGATCAAATGAGTGTCCAGACTATATTGTTGTAGTTTCACCATTCACCCTAATCGCGGCCCTTACATTCTACCACGCCCCCTCTTCCCGCTGATTGTTCCCTAGGCTTAGAAAAGGGGCACAGGTGGATGAGAAGCAAAACAGTCTACTTTCTCTGGAGCTGTCATTTTGGACTCTGGTCAATTCTGGCTGTTTCCTTTCATGGGCTGACAGTTTGTCCAGGAGTAACCTTTCGATCCTACTAATGAAGCACAAGCAATTAGATATATAGGTATTTAAACAGTACTAATTGTTATGGTAGGTTACTTTGGTATAAACACAGATGTTTGGATGGTATGTTAATCCATGAATTACATTTTTTTCTGTAAAATATGACAGGGTCTTACTGTGGCTTATAACATCTCCTAACCACTAGAGGATGTAAGCTTGTGGCATCAGCCGTGGGTTATTCCTCCAAGGAGAGAGCTAATAGCCAATTAGATTTGGGATATACAGGCATATGGCTGCTGTGCGGGTTTGGGCACAACTGCTTGCAAATTGGTTTTACATGAAGGATGTTTGTACTCATAAATTATCACTTATTGTTAAAAAAAATGAAAAAAAATAGAGAAAGATGCAGGAAAGTTATCGCAGAATGCATGATCTGGGATGGGGTGGGGGGAAGGGAAAGGAAAATATGCCTGAGCTGAATTGGAAAATGATGTATGAAATACACAAAGCATCAATAAAAAAAGAAAATTAAAAAAAAGAAAACCACTACCATAGAATCAATTGCTTAATAAAAAGCCTTATTGCTTAAGTTTCATCATGAAATAATTCTTTTGAATACATGGAACTCATATTCTGAAAACTAGTTCAAATAATTTTTAGTACTTGTGCTATTTTTTTTTCAGCAGTTGCCAACCACTGAAAAAGAAAGTGATTTTGACTTGTTATATTGAAAGTAGTATTGAATTACAGCCACCCTGGTGCTATAAAGATCTCATGAATCTTTGAAAAAAAATGATTTTCAGGGCTGGAGACATGACTCGGTGGTTAAGAGAACTGGCAGTGCACACATGGCAGCTAACAACCACCCACAACTCCAGGTCCAGGGGATCCAACACCCTCTTCTGACCTCCACAGGCATTGGAAGGCATGGGTACACTTACACATCTGCAGGCAATACACTCATGCATGTAAAATATGAATAACAAGATAAAATAAAAATGATGTTTTCTAGCTATCTAGCTTTATGGAACACATAATATACCATAGGATATTTTCACAGGTTAAATAAAAGACTCCAAAACTTGACAGTCTAGGAGGAAGAAACACATACATGTAAATGCACACATGCAAACATACACACATATAAATGCACATGTACACACACGTCTTCACTAGAACAATTCAGTTCAGGATTTATCAAACTCAGAATTAATTGACTTAGATAATAAGTGCAATTAACATTTAAGAATGCCCTGAATTTAATAGTGAAATAGTTTAGGTGTGCATTTGAAACTCAGGCTAGATTAGAATGTAAGTGAATTTTTATTCCGTTTAAAACAGAACAACACCTGGGGCTGGAGAGATGGCTCGTGGGTTAAGAGTACCGACTGCTCTCATAGAGGACCTGGGTTTGATTCCCAGCATCCACATGGCAGCTAACAACCATCCATAATTCCAGTTCTAGGGAATCCAATGCCTTCTTCTGACCTCTGAGGGCATTGCAGGACATGGGTACACTTACATACATGCAGACAATACATAAAAGAACAAAACAGAATAACACCTTATTACACAAAGATTATTATCCTATAGGACAATTTTAGGAAGGAAGGTTTTTATGAAGCATAACTGTAACCTAAGAGGAAAGAGTAGTGGATTCTATGAAGAGAATCTGAGGAAGCTGCTTGCGGAGAATAATATTTAAGATGGGTCTTTAAAAAAATCATTGGAAACTTACTCCCCATTGACTAGTGAAAGCGTTGTACAGTCTGCTGGGGGAGACAAGGTGTTAATAGTCTTACATAGCTGTCAACTACAATACTGAGCTGCCAGGCAAGATGTGTCCACTGATGCAATACTGGTATGATGATTTGGGGGGAGGCTATAACTAATCACTTTCTGATTGGATCTGAGGTCCACTCCATGAATAGGAACACATGCCAAAAGCATATGGCTGAGCAGTTTAACAGGCTTTGGTGGGAATTTACTACTGATGTTATAATAAATAGACATGTAACTAAATGCTCTAAATATTTATGTTTATACTCTTAAGCTAGTGTGCTCTGATCTTTGGCCAGACAAGCATCTTTTGCCAGACAAGCATCGTTTGCAGTGGGTGATGGCTAATGCAGAGACTCATAGCTGATCAAAATGTTGATAAGTGACTGTTGGTGCTCAGCCCTAAATGAAACATTTGTATAATGTCCTCTAAGGCCAAGTGAGCAATGAAACGAGGGCACGAGGATTGCAAGAGTCAGCAGACAGAAAGGAGTGCTAGGAAATGCTGTCTCCTGGATACGGCATGACCTTCATAACCATGCGCACCCAGCAGCTGTGCCGACCTGCACAAAACTTGTACACAAAGAAGGCATGACACTAGGAGGGGAACTGTTTGGGAAGAAGTCCCGGGGGGGAGGGGGGATAAGAGGGTAGCGGGGAAGGGTATGACCACAATATATTTTATACATGAACGGAATTGACAAAAAAGAACTCTAGGGGAAACAAGTGAGGGACCAATTTCAGGGAGAAGGAACAATGTAAGTGTGCGTGAGGGCAGAAGAGAGCACAGGTCACCGGGGGAAATGAAGGCATTCCAGAATCACGCTCTCAGATCAGTTACAGGGAAGAGCAGGAATGTCAGCACTCTGCCACAGAGTTGAGAATGACTTCAATGGTAACTGTGGATAAAATACATCTTCTTTGAAATGGATTTATCACTGGACAAGCTGCCAACTATGGAGTCTGGTTTACTTTAGAGGGAGGGGCTAAGGGCAAAGCCAAGGCCGCAGCAAGGATATGAATGCTGGCAGTCTAGCTGTGGTGGACAACTGATAGCTGGGGGCATGGATGGGGGTATCTTTTATTTCTCTAGGGGAGAGGATTGAAAGGAGGCTGAGGGAAGGTTAGAGCAGGAGAGAACACACGTGGACATCTGTTTGCCAGCTGAAAAGCCAGTTTCCCTCTTCTCTACTTCCACAGCACTTAGACTATAGTCTCACACTTAGAATGTGCCTCAGATGTGTCATCTCTAGTGAATGTGAATACTGGAAACCATAGATTGTTTCTATTTCCCTTGAGGCATTACAGTGTGCAGGTTAAATATCCCTGACTCAAAAGCTCAAATCTGAAATTCTATAAGACCTAAAACTTTATGATGACTATCAAGATAATATGTCAAGTGGAAAATTCCATACCATTAATTAAATTATTTACAATATTGCCTGACATATTTACTGTTAGGCTTTGCATGTAAAATGCATATCTAATCATAAATGCATTTTGTGCTAGACTTTAGTTTTATCCCAAAGATAAGTCATTATCTATATATATATATATTACTAAATCTAAAAGACTTCCAGTCCCAAGCATTTTGGACAAAGAATTTTTAACCTGTATTAGAAAAATGGGTTTTTGAATCAGACACACTGGGTTTCAATATTGAATCCAACTTTTACTAGTTACCTGAGTGTAGGCAGTTCTCATCTCTTCATTTCTTAACTGTACAATGGTCATAGTATTATAGTCTTTTTAAGAATGTAAAGATTGTATTTTTTTTTTTAAAAAAATGTGTACTGGGCCTGTGAATTGTCTCAGCAGCTAAAGTTGCTTGTCACCAAGCTGATGGCCTGATTTTGATCCCTGGGACCCACATGGAGGAAGGAGAGAATCAACTCTCTCCTGAAAGTCTTCTAACCTCCACAAGCATACTATCCCATCCATGCCCCCCGTAATGTGATAAAATTAAAATAAATGGTTGACCATCTCCCACCCCTTGCACTCAGGACTAGACTGAGCACGGCTTGATGATTCCATCCTGAATAAATGGAAACCAGAGACACATGCCTGTCTGCATGAAATATGTGGCCCAACTCACATAGAAACTTTGAGAAAAAGTCATTCTAACATATCCCAATTCTGTCCTTTAGTTATTGTACCCTGCCCCACCTTACTCTTAGGTAAATGTAAAGAAAAAATCAAAACGAAGAGTTTGATTTGTCTGTTACCACGTGGCTGGCCTCCTGGCAACATCACCCTTCTGGCCTTACTGTTTCATAGCATGTTTTGCCTTGGCGTGTGAGTTTATTTTTATAGTTCAGTATTGCCAGCTTTCAAGATTACACAAGATTAAAGTGGAATATTTCATTTTATGCTTCATTTTCTTTATAAAAGTAGTTAGGCTAATATGGGCCAATGAGAATAACTGGGTCACCAGGTTCTGCATACACAGCCCCGGAAGTCAGCTGCTGGATGCTCTGCACCTCTTTCTGGCCCCTGCTCAAATGATTTCCTGGATGAATCCTAAGTGGTTTAAGAAACTAAAAAATGGACTTCTGAATATGGAGGAAATACTGATGATATTTTCATTTTGTTTTGCTTTGAGATTCCTTTACAAGCAATTTAAAAAAATTAAATCAAGAAGAAAATTGATGACTTAAGGAAATGCCAATAAGAGTGTGAAGCACAGGAAACAGTAATGACAGTATGTCCACCTCCATTTGTGTGGATGGAGATCTGGGACTTTAAAGCTGTTGTCATCTTGGGGACTGAAGAAATGGCTAAAAGCATTAGGTGCTCTTGCAGAAGATCTGGGTTCAATTTCCAGCACCCACATGGTGGCTAATATCCATGCTTAACTCCAGTTTCAAGGGAATCTGATGCCCTCTTCTGACCTCTGCAAGTATTGTGCGACATATATTTTTAAAAACTGTTATCTTTAGAAGAAAGTTGTACAAACCCTGCTGCATGCTGTAGGTGGCCCGCGCCTTTAATCTCAGCACTCAGGAGGCAGAGGCAGGTGGAGCTCTGTGAGTTCAGGCCAGCCTGATCTACAGAGTGAGCTCCAGGCCAGCTGGGACTAAAGGGAGACCCTGTCTCAAAAATACCAAAAAGAAAAAGCCATTTTCTCAAATCAGAAAGTTAAAGGCAAATGTTGTGCTGTTTGGGGGTGAGATAGAAGAAGAGGGAGGGAGAGAGAGAGAGAGAGAGAGAGAGAGAGAGAGAGAGAGAGAGAGAGATTCTGCAGACTCAGCAGCAGAACAGCAGGCAGGAATGGCCTGAAAGTTTGCTTCTCTCTGCCTGCCAACCTCTGCATAAAAGTGCTGATGAATAGTAAAAGATGAAAGGAATGTGGCAGGAAGATGATGCTTTAAAATAACCAAGGCAGGGATTGGACAGATGGCCTGGCAGTTAAGAGCATGGGGTCCTTTTGCAGAGGACCTAGGTTCAATTTCCATTGCCCACATGGCAGTTAACAACTGTCTGTAACTCCAGTTCCAGGGGATCTGATGCCCTCTTCTGACCACAGATACTGCATAAGGTGATTGGACTTACAGACATGCCGAGAAATAGCTTATACACATAAACTAAAATAAAATTTAAAAACAAAGAGTTGGTAATAATTTTAATTGTAAATCTCACACTTAGTCCTTGAGTAACTAAAGGATAACTTTTTGTCCTTCTTTGATGCCTTACTTCTTAACCACTCAGAGGTTTCCTACTTCTGATAGCTATGAAATCTTCTCTGAACTGCTGTAGGGAGGAGCTTCTGCCCCGATCAATCATTTTCTTAGTATAGAAGCCACACTTTTCACAGACTACTCCTATTGAGGGAGCTTGACCAGTAGGAGGTGTGTGTGTATGTGTGTACGTGTGTGTGTGTGTGTGTGTGTGTGTGTGTGTGTGTGTGTGTGTTTGATATGTGATTATCAACAGCCCTTTATTGTGAGAGACAGGACATGTCTCACAATGGCTTTGGGCCTGAGAGTCTCCATTGGTCTGGTTGAATCTTGGAGCTGTAACATGGGCTGAGTCTTGTCTCTCTTTCCTTCCATTTGTGTCAGGCATCTCTTACATTACGGAGGGGGTTACTCCAATCCTTCTTCATGTCCTCAATAAAGATCTTGTGTGTCTCATCCTATCTTGACAGCTTATTCTTGGCAGAAATGAACAATCACACTTAATCTCTTATTTTTGTTTTATGGTATTTATAGACAAAAGAAAAAGAAAAGTTTTAACAAATTGTCAAATGGGGTTGCAACAACATAATGATTTCTCAAGAAGCTTCTGAATCCTCATAATCTTTTGTTGAATGGACAATTTTTTTTTATAAATTTTTAATTTAATTTTATTTATTTTTGTATGTGTATGAGTGTACTGTCTGCATGTAGGTTTGTGCACCCGTGTCGTGCAATGCCGCGGAGGTCAGAAGAGGGTGTCGGATTCCCCTGGAACTGGAGTTCTCCTGGAATTGGAGTTTCAGACGGTTCTCAGCCGCCATGTGGGTGCTGGGGATCGAACCCGGGTCCTCTGTAAGAGCGGTCAGCGCTCTCAACCGCTAGGCCATCTCTCCAGCCCCTGAATGGACAATTATTGAATAACTACTATGTACTTGGCTTTAGAGCTTATCTGAGAATAACAAGTTTCTCTGAGAAGCCTGTGGATGATAAGTTTCAGATGTGGGATATGATGAGGCCATTTGCTAGGAATTTGCTGGGAGCAAAGACTCATTGAGGAGGCCAGCCAGGTGTTGGCAGGTGTTCGGAGGAGAGATCATGGTAAACTGAATAGGGGTACCTCAGGCTAGAGGGAACAGGGGTGGAAACATACAGTAGGAAAACTGAGAACATTGGTGGTTCAGTAGCTTTTTGGTTCAGCCTGGGCCTTGAGCTATGCTGTGGGGACACAGAAAACATTCCTAACTATTCAGAAGTATTTGGCTACTTTAGATCAAAGATATAAGAACAATTTGAAAGGAATTTTCTTCAATTTTCATTTCTCCAGTGACAATGAAAAACTGGAGGCGAAACCCCAACCCACATCATCTGTAAACCAGAATACGGCCACAAGGGGAAAACCGTGAGCTATGACACACGAGCCAGTCGCAGTGGGAAATTCTGCCAAAATACGGATGGTAAGAGCAGACCAAACCTCCAGCTTTGAACAGGATGCGATCTCCTCCAGCACTGTCATGACGGGGAAGGCCTCGTCAATCGTCATTTAAAGAAGCAATACTAGGAGATTGTGGGAGAGGCAGGGAGTAATCTTGGGACAGTTCTATGAGGCAGAGGGGAGTGAGAGATGTGGGGGGGGCAGATTGAGGATTGTGTTACTCTGTATACACAGAAATGAAGCAAGATGCGGGGTGGAGGGAGATCATCAATGATCAGGCCCGAAGACAAAGGCTGTGATTCACTCCACTGTCACTATGAATCATTGCCCTCTAGGACAAGGGTTGCAATTGGAGATTGTCAGTCAAATCTTCCTCATTGCCTGTTTTTGCGATCCTTGGGCTAAGAATGGTTTTCATATTTTCAACTGAGTAAAAAAATTGAATGAAAAATAATATTTTGTGAAACAAGAAAATAAATGCTATCTAAATTTGTCTTTCTTTAAATATTTTATCTTTTCAGTGCGTGAGCACGTGTGTGTGTGTGTGTGTGTGTGTGTGTGTGTGTGTGTATCCCAAGCACACATTATAGTGCTCTTATGGAGGGCAGAGGACAACTTGCAGAATGCAGTTCTCTCCTTTCACCTGGTGGTTCCTGGACATTGACCTTAGGTGAGGGGCTTTGTGGCAGACACTGTTTACCTGGTGGGCAATCTCACCCACCTTGATAGCCAGATTTCAACATTCATGAATAGAATTTGGAAGAGAGTTCTGATCACTTGCTCATATGTTATTAATGACTCCTTCCAGGCTGTGTACTAGTCTTCTAGAGCTGCCATGACAAAATTGCAGACCAGGAGGTTTAAACCTCTGAAATCTATGTTCTCATGTTTCTGGGTGCTGGAAACTCCTGGTCAAGGTGTTGACAATCTTACTTTCTTCTGAGCCCTCTCCTCATGGCTGACAGATGGCCACCTCCTTGTTGTCTCCTCTTGTGACCTTTATCTGTGCCAGTATGCATTCCTGGTATCTTTTCCTCCCTCCTTAAGGGTATAAGTCCTATTGGAGAAGCCCCTCTCTTTATGAACCCATTTAACCTTAATTTCCCCTTTAAAGACTCTGTCTCCAAATATAGTCTCACTGGGGATTAGAGCTTCAAACAGTAGATTTTAAGAGTGCTATATTCTATATTGTTGTGTCTGCCCAAAATATATATGTTGATAGCTAGTCACTGATATAGGTATAGGATATGGAGACTTTTAGAGATGATTAGGTCGTAAGGCTGACTGAAGTTTTTGTGAATAGTATAGTGCTTTGGTAAAAGATATGCCAGAAAACTGCCTAGTGTCCTTGATCATGTGAGAATGTTGTCAAGAAATCTAAACACAACAGGAGAAAAGCCTCTGGGACAAGGGAAATAACTAATTTGGTGATAGAATATATATGACAACATACAAACTGCCCTAATTCTTCCTCTACAGAGCCCTAGGCTATAGGTATTCCTTTGCTAACTGAAGGGAGGGTGCAAATATGAGTATAATAACCAAGTGAGTTATAAAAAGGGTTTTGTGGGTGCTGAGGAGATGGCTCAGTAGGTAAAATAATTGCCATGCAAGCATGAGGATCTGAATTTGGATCCCCAGCACCCACGTAAAAGCTGGGCATAGCAGCACTCACTTGCAACTCCAGCACTGGGGGAAGGCAGGGATCAGGGTCAGGCTCATCCCAAAGCTAACTGGCCAGCTGAACACATGAACTACAGATTCAATAAGAGCCTGTCTTAAAATAAGACAGAGACTTATTGAGGAAGACACCTGATATCACCTCCAGCCTCTACACATGCATATACCCACATACGAATATACCTTATAGACCCCCCACTTTGGGGGGTATGTATATGTAGGGGAGGGTGAGATCAGAAGTCTTCTACATCTGAAATAAATTACCCTAAGAAACAATGAAAATTCAGAGCAATAGTTCTCTATAAGTTCTAATAAATTGTAGAAGACATCTCTCTTCAAAGTTTTAATCTAAAGGAAATAATGATTAAAAATATATTTTCAAACCACAGGAAAGACAAAGTAGGGTGGCAAGATCTTATATGGAAATAAAAGAGAAGCACAATAATGTCACAGACATAAAAATCACATTTGAAGCCATAAATACAGAGCATAAGTCGGAAAGTACAGTCTAGAAGCAGACAGGCTTAAAAAACAGGGCGAAGTGGGAAAGGGAAAGTTGGTGTCTCTGGATAAGGGAACAAAAAAATGCACACAAAGAATATTTGACTAGCAGCAGAGAGCTTCTAAGAAATTAAAATGAGGGCTGGAGAGATGGCCTAGCGGTTAAGAGCGCCGACCGCTCTTACAGAGGATAAGGGTTTGATCCCCAGCACCTACATGGCGGCTGAGAACCGTCTGAAACTCCAATTCCAGGAGAACTCCAGTTCCAGGGGAATCTGACACCCTCTTCTGACCTCCGCGGCATTGCACGACACGGGTGCACACACCTGCATGCAGACAGTACATCCATACACATACAGAAATAAATAAAAATTAAAAAAAAAGAAATAAAAATGAATGTGCTGTTTTGATGAGTATGCTCCAGAAAATTGGTAAAGGCAATGCCAAATTCTTGTCAAGTTACTGATATTCTCATCTAAATAACAAATTACCTAGGTATCCAGATAAAAATATCCAATGATCCAAGTGAACTTTCCTTACAAAGACAAATAAAATTTGATCCCAAACTATACAGTTACTCAGTGCAAATGTGCATACTTATTCAGTATGTGTAAAAACAACGTCTTGATCTTGAAATAATTCGACAAATATCCAACACACCTGTCATGGTCCATCCTGGCTGCATTAACAAACTATCATACGCTGGATGGCTTATATATCACACAAATTTATTTTTCACAATTTGGAGACTGAGAATTTCAAGCTCAAATTTCTGGTAGATTGGAGTCTGGTGAAGTCCCACCTCCTGATATGTCTTGGTAGGCAAAAGCGAAAACAATGAAACAGTCTCTGGTACTTTTTTTAAGGGCACTTAGTCCCATTTTTGTAAGGGAACTTCCTTTTTTTTTTTTTTTTTTTTTTTTGGTCTTTTCGAGACAGGGTCTCCCTGTAGCCCCAGCTGTCCTGTAACTCACTCTGTAGACCAGGCTGGCCTTGAACTCACAAAGATCCGCCTGCCTCTGCCTCCCATGTGCTAGGATTAAAGGCGCGCGCCACCATGCCTGGCCGGGAACTTCCATTTTTGAGGGCTCTGCTATCACAACCTAATCATCTCTCCAAAGACCCACTTGTGGATAAGGTTTCAACCTGTAATTGGGGAAAAGGGCATACACATTCATACTATAAAAACACTTGCTTCAAAAATACAGTTTCATAGCAGAGATAACTCCAAGATACAAAAATGAAAAATTGACTCACATTTGGAAAAATAATGATAGAAGAAGAAGTAGTGAATCCACCTGGAAATAAAATGAGGCTATTTCCAGTTTTACATAGATTTAGCTTTCTAATTTCAATTTGCTTCATAATCTGAGCTTTTATTCAAGCAATGTCACCCAAAATATGTCTAAGAGGTGTTAACATGCTTATTTCCTGATCTTTTATAGCAAGGAGATAACAAGTCTTACTAAGAATTGAAATATATAGTTTAGAAAAGTACATCAAATCCAACTGTTTAGTATTTTTTTTATATATTTTCTGTTGACTTTACGAAATCCTTCATGTGGTGGCTGGCGAGATAGCTAGCGGTTAAGAGGCACCGACGCTCTTGCAGAGGACCACGGGTTCGATCCCAGCCCCACATGGCGGCTAGAACCGTCTGTAACTCCAATTCCAGGAGAACTCCAGTTCCAGGGGAATCCGAGACCCTCTTCTGACCTCCGCGGCATTGCACGACACGGGTGCACAGACCTGCATGCAGACAGTACATTCATACACATAAAAAAAAAAAAAAGAAATCCTTCATGTGTACAGAAATGTTTAAGTGAAATTAAAAGGCATGCACGATCCCTCTGGCTGGCTGAATTGTGAAATATCCGGATTCCACCAGCTGAGGCAGAAGTCTGGATTCACAGCTCACTCCCCTTATGGCTGAGCACTATGGAATAGAGAGAAATTGGCACATTTTCATGTGAAAGACACATCAGTGTCTTTCCCTCCTTCCCTTCTTTCGTTCGTTCCTTCCTCCCCTCCCTCCTTTTGTTCATTCCTTTGTTCCTTCATTTGTTCATTTGTTCTTTTTGAGACAGGATCTCCCTAGGTGGCCTGGAACTTGCTATGTAGACCAGGCTGGCCTCAATTTCACAGAGATCCACCTGCCTCTGCCTCCTGAGTGCTAGGATTAAAAAAGCATGTAGCATCACATGCAGTTTGTTATTCTTTTTAATTTTCCTATATTTTAAAATACACACTAATGGAGGGATAGGTGAGAAGACACACTATACAGATCTGTAGTGTAAATCTTATAAAAATTTGCCATGAAACCATCACCACATTAAAAATAAGAAAAACATTGCTGTCTGTCCTCTCAAAGCTTGCTTTTGCAGTCTCTTCTTTCACCATTTTATGTCCTTTCATGGTCATTCCCCAGACATCCAGTAATCTCTTTTCTGTGTTCAGATTTGTCTGTATTCTATTGGACTTTATAAAAATGGAGTTATGGCTTAACCTATAATTTTTTCTGGTTTCTTTCACTTAATACAATGCATTGTCAATTCATCCATATTGTTACATGTACTAATCATTTGTTGTATTTTATTGGTGAGTAACATTCCATTGTACAGCTATCACAATCCATTCATTTGTCTGTTGATAGACATGTATCTTGTTTCCAGTTTTTGCCTATTATAAATACAGATACTATCAACATTCACCTGTAATTCTTTGTATGGATGTTCTCTTCTTTGTATGGGAATAAAATGATGGAATCATATGATAGAAATATGTGTCTGAAGCTTCTTAAGAACTGGCCACTGGTTTTCCAAAGTGCTATACCACCTCTTTAATTATTCGCCTCCTCTATACTGTGTTTAATGAAGTTTCCTTCTCCACTGAATTGCTTTGTCTCCAAATTTTCATTCTTAAAATAAAAAATTCAAGTGTGTGAGCTCAAGCTTGAGCTTGTGTGTGGTGTATGAGGTGTGTGTGGTGTGTGTGGGTGCATGCTTATGTGTGTAAGTACAGATGTGTGTGTGTGTGTGTGTGTGTGTGTGTGTGTGTACATGCGCAAGTGCCAGGGCCAGGGAGCTTCCAAGGATAGGCTTGTGTCTGCCCCTGTAGGAGCACAGGGATTGCAGACAAATGCTGTAGCACCAGGCTTTCCATGAATTCAGGAGATCCAAACTCAAGTCCTCCTGCTTTGTGGCAAGCACTTTACCCACTGAGCCCTCTCCCGAGTCCCAATTAGACAGTTCAATGAGTTATTTTATCTTTTTAATTATAACTGTTTGGTTTGGGTTGTTATTGGAGTTTTAGGATTTCCAGCTCACTGTAGGCCCATCAGCCTACTTCCAAGTAGTATAGTGCATGTACTGTGCATAAAACCTGGAACACTGTATTCTGATATACCTCTCCTCTTTCTCAGCTATTAATGTCATACATTTTATTTCTACGTCTTCTATCACCCCCTAATTGTACTTGCTTTATACATTTCCTACTTCTTATAAATTATCTTTTCTTGTTTCTTATTGGGTAGAAGATATTTTAATATTTTCTCATTAAGCAATGGATATTTTATAGTCCTATATTCTTCAGTTTGGGTATAAGATTTGACAAGTTGAATTGAAATGATTTAATCTTTCCAAACCTTGCACTTAAGGTCACCATTTGTGATCAAAGAATCCAGTATCTTAAGGCTGATTTGCTTTCTTAAGCATACATACTCTACTATTGTCCTATGACTGGTTAAGAAGACAAACGTTTCCAGCTTTCAAGGGTCATTACTTCCAGTCTTTCCTGCTAGTACTTCCTGTGTGCAGATAAGAACTAATTTGGGGATTTGGGGATGCACCAACCCTTTGCAGCTCTCCAGAAGTTCTCCCTGAGAAGGTCCCTTCTTGTGCTCTGCTCTGAGCGCTACCTGCCTTGACTTCCCTGTACTACTAGCGTTGTCAAGGAAACCAGCAAGCCTGTTCTCTCCTCCCAGCATTGAGGTCTGGACAGTCCCTTAGCCAGTCAGCTGGCCCCATTTTAGATTTTAGTCTGTTCCCCCTTTTCTAGATTATGGTTGACTGTTTCAAGCTGCCTGATATCTAAGTATCATTGTTTCATATGTTTCCTTATTTGTTTTATTTCATTAAGTCATTTCAGGTGTTATCAGGTACTATGGTTCCTGTTTTCTACCTTAGCTGGAAGCACAAGTCCTAAACACAATTTTGTAAATTTGTTTTTTCATCCACTTGTCTGTGAAGAGATTGATGGGGTAAAGAGTAACAGTGCTGCTTCTAGGTCCTGCAGTTGATGTAATATTTTCCTTTCTTCTTTTTGACTTTATTGTATTTATTAAGTTTTAAAATGTTAACAATATATCAATTTTCCTTATTCTTTTTATTCTTTTTCTGAGGCAGGGTCTGGCCTTGCTGACTAGTTGAGGCTGACCTTGAACTTCTGATCCACCTGCTTCCACCTCACCAGCCTCCATTTAAAAAAATAGCATAGTTTTTTTTCCAATGAAGCACTTCTTATGAAAAATTAAATAAGAGGCATTAGCTGTGCCAATTTCCTTATAAATTTGTAAAGTATCATTCATGCAGAATCAGCTCTCTAAAAATGGTAACAAAAATAATATTTTTCTTGAACTACATTAAGATTGTTAGTTCATACTTTACAATTATGGAGTTGGGGCTAGAGAGATGGCTCAGCAGTTAAGAGCACTCACTGCTCTTACAGAGGACTTGTGTTTGGTTCCCAGCACTCACATGGAGGCTAACAACTACCTGAAACTCCAGTTCCATGGGAACTGACACCCTCTTCTGACCTCTGTGGGCATTGTACAACATGGGTGTATTTACATGCATATAGATAATACACTCATACCCATTAAATAAAAATAAAATTAAACTAAGTAAAGATTATGAACTTATTCTTGAAAGTCTGAAAACTATACGCCTTTTTAATGACAGACATATGTGCTAAATCTTCATGGAACAGGAGGCTGAACGATTGGAAGAGTCAGAGATGGTGGATGACTAGCACAAAACAGTGACTTCCAGATACAAATCAGTTGCACATATGAACTCATAGCAGCTGTACACAAGACCTACACAAGCTCAAGCCATAGAAAGAAGGTGGGCACAAAGCCCCACCCTTATCTGAGGAACTCCTGACAATTAATAATCTTTGGGAGATAGAGATTCAGTTTTCTGTAAGAGTATGGCCCCAGGTAGATTGACCACACTCTAAGGAATGGATCTTCACCGAAGAGAACTTGGGAAACACAAATTGAACTCCATAGACTTTAAAAAATATAGAGGACATGAAGTGAGGGGTGATAGGGAGGAAGAGGTTGATCTGAGAGGAGAGGGGTTGAATATCATCAAAATTCATTATATAAAATTGTCAAAGAACCAAGAAAATATTATTTCAAAAAGAAATGTGCTAATAAATAACAGATGCTGTTTATTTCTATATTTGTAAAATTGTAAAAAATGTGAACTAATGAGATGTGACAAGAAGCAGATTGGTGGTCCCCTAGTTTGACTATGGTGAGAAAGGAGGGAACAGCCATGGGAAGGAGGAAGCTTTGGTGTGATGGGTACAGCTATTATCTTGGCTGTGATGATGGTGTCCTGTGTCCACACATGTGATAATACTTATCAAACTGTACACTTCAAATATGTGCCGTTTGTTGTCCATTAACCATATCTCAGTAAAGCTGGTTAGAAATCATTCATCTCAAAATCAAATGAAGCCTGTAACATATGAACCTTGTGTATCCATAAAGAAGGATTTATGATATTGACCACCTGTTCTGTGCTAGACAATGCTAGGGCTTGGTATGTGACTTGTTATCCAATATTCTTAGCCACCAGGAGAAATAGGCATTATCAGTTTCACACTGAAAAAACTCAGGATCAGTGAGAGGAGGGGCCTTCATTGGAGCGCTGGAACTTGAGCTATGCTTTACTTCAAATATATGGTTTTTCCTTACGTGTTGGCCTCTTTGGGGATTTTTAGCCACTACATACCCTAGGTACTAATTATACTTATTAATTTTGGACAATATTATTACTTATTATGCTTTTATAAAAGTTCAATTATATTTCAGACTTTCTCCTCGGGTGGTTTTCATAGAGAATTCAACATATATATGAAACATTTGCTTTTCTAACATTTGTGTTTTGGGTCATAATATGGGTGTTTATGTCAAATTTAAATATTGGAGTAGATAGACTTCTTAAAATGTCATCATACTCAGAAAAAAATTCTCTTTTTTAAATTACAGAAAGTTCAGTAGCAGAGAGTTCCATGTAAATGGCATTCTGATGAAATGAAATTATATTATTTTCCTTCTAATTCTTTGTATGACAGTCATAAAATCACAGGGAAGAAGAAACGAGCTTTATTGTGTCCTCCTCATATAAGTTTTTTCAGCTTCCCTCACATATATCTGTCTTGCAAGCCCCACATTCAGCCCCATCTGTTCTATCACTCAAACCCCTGTCTGTATACTCTGATATTTGCCTCTAAACTTGTATCAAGAAGGAAGTCTACCTGGAAGACCCAGACATTCATTAAAGATTTGTTTGTGCCTTTCTTAGTCACCCTAACCAAATAATGATCAACACCCTCTCCCTCAATTCTTGGACTTTGCATTGTCTATTCTGTACCTTAGAAATCCTAAACCTATATTAATTTTTCCAATCCATGAGCATGGGAGGTCTTTCCATCTTTTGATGTCATTTTCAATCTCCTTCTTCAGGGTTTTAAAATTTTTGTTGTAGAGGTCTTTGGTTAGGTTTATTCCTAGGTATTTTTTTTTGAGGCTATTGTGATTGGGAAGGTCTCCTTATATTCCTTCTCCAGTTGCTTATTGTTGATGTAAAGGAAGGCTACTGATTTTTCTAGATTTATTTTGTATCCTGCCACTTTACTGAAACTTTTGATTGTTTCTAAGAGTTTTCTGGTGGAGTTTTTAGCATCCCATAGGTAAACTATCATATCATCTACAAAAAGGGATAGTTTTACTTCCTCTTTTCCAATTAGTACTCATTTAATTTCGCTTTCTTGCCTTATTGTCCTAGTGAGCATTTCAAGCACTATATTGAAGAGGAGTGGCGATAGTGGACAGCCTTGCTGTGTTCCTGCCTTTAAGGGGAATGCTTCCAACTTTTCTCCATTTAGGATGATGTCGGCTGTGGGTTTCTTGTATATGGCTTTGATTATATTGAGGAATGATCCCTCCAGTCCAATTCCCTCTAAGACTTTAAGCATGAAGGGATGCTGGATTTTGTCGAAAGCTTTTTCTGCATCATTTGAGATGATTGTGTGGTTTTTGTTTTTAAGTCCATTTATGTGTTTTATGATATGTATTGATTTATGTATGTAGAACCATCCTGCATCTCTGGTATGAATCCAACTTGGTCATGATGAATGATCTTTTTGATATGGGTCTGTATGTGGTTTTCAAGTATTTTAATATAGTAAAAATGTCCATTCTACCCAAATTAATATACAGATTCAATGCAATCCCAATCAAAATCCCCATGAGCTTTTTCACAGAGTTAGAAAAAAAGTCCTTAAATTAATATGGAAAAACAAAAGACCCCAAATAGCTAAAGCAACCTTGAGTGAAAAGTGTGATACTGGGGGGGGATTACATTACCAGACTTCAAGCTATATTACAGGGCTATAGTCATAAAGACAGTCTGGTACTAGCAAAAAAACCAAAAAACAAAAAAAACCCAGAACCATTGATCAATGGAACAAAATTGAAGATCCCAACTTGAGCTCATATAACTTCAGCTACCTCATATTTAACAAAGGGACCAAAAAAGCTCAATGGAGGAAAGATAGCATCTTCAGTAAATTGTGTTGGCAAAACTGGATCACCATTTGTAGAAGAACAAAACTAAACCCCTACCTCTCACCCCGTACAAAATCAACTCCAAGTGGACCAAAGATCTCAATGTGAAGCCTGAAACCTTGAAGGTGATAAAAGAAAAATTAGCAACAACCTACAAGACATAGGTGTAGGAGGATACTTTCTAAACCAGACAGCAGCCGCAAGGGAAGTAAGGTCAACAGTTGACAGTGGGAACTCATAAAACTCAAAAGCTTCTGTACAGCGAAAGAAACAAGGAGGTGAAGAGAAAACCCACAGAGTGGGAAGAAATCTTTACCAGTGACACATCTGACAGAGCATTAATGTCAAGAATATATAAACTACTCAAAAAACAAAGAATTAAGAAGACAAATGACCTCCTCTAAAGATGGAGTAAAGAGCTAAACAGAGTCTTCACCAGTGAGGAATTAAAGATGGCTGAGAAACATCTTAAAAAGTGTTCATCATCATTAATAATTAAGGAAATGCAAATTAAAACCACTCTCAGATTTCATCTCACCCCAGTACAGCTAGCTAAGATCAAGAAAACAAAAGAAAACAGATGCTGGAGGGGTTGTGGGGAAAGGGGAACACTCATCCACTGCTGGTGGGAATGTAAACTTGTACAACCACTATGGAAAGCAGTGTGGAGAATCCTTAAAAGACTTGGAATGAGTTTACCACCTGACCCAGTCATACCACTCCTGGGTATATACCCCAAAGACTCATCCTACCACAAAGATATATGCACATCCATGTTTACTGCAGCTTTCTTCACAATAGTGAAGAGCTGGAACCAATCCATATGCCCCTCAACAGATGAGTGGATGACAAAAATGTGGTACATCTACACAATGGAGTACTATTCAGCGATAAAGAGGGATGGCATTATGAACTTTGGAGGTAAATGGATGGAACTCAAAGCCATTATGCTGAGTGAGGTGACACAGTCCCAGAAAGACAGAGAATGGTTTCCCTCATTTGTGGATGCTAACACCAAATCCCCCAGATGAAAGGCAAGCTGAATGACAGTATGGTTATATTTTTGGTTTATCTGAAAGCAACTAGGTTGTTATAATGTGAATCCCTCAATGGGCTCTAGAATCCACCCACTAATTATTTTCAGACTCTGTAATTATGTATATGGGTGGAGATTATGTATCCATATTTTAGAATATGAACTTAATGGAAGAAAATGTGAATTTCTAAGCATAAAAAAAGACTGAGAGAAAGATGCAGGACAGTTATGACAGAATACATGATCTTGCATGGATTGGGGTGGGGTGGGGGGAAGGGATAGGGGAATATGCCTGAACAGAAATGAAAAATGATGTATGAAATACATAAAACATCAATAAAAATTATTTATTAAAAAAAAACAACAAAAAGAGAGTGGAGACCCCCCCAAAAGAAATTCTAAACCTTAGAAATCACATAGAATCTCCTTAGTCTATATGCTGTTTTCCTGCTAATATTTCAACTTATTGGAGGTCAGGAGTGCCTTCATATACCTCTGTGTTTCTCAAACTACCTATTTGAGCTCCTTATTCTTTTATAATGTAGTTTCCTTTAAAAATATTTTATTTATTTTGTCTGTATTCTCTACCTTTTCTTGGTTACTAGTAGAGTCTTAGAAATAATTTGCTTATTCATTTATTTACCAAATATGCATCCACCATATATTATGAGTAAAGAACTCGGGGCTAGAGAGATGACTCAGAGATTAAGAACACTGACTGCTCTTGCAGAGGACCCTGGTTGGATTCCCAGCATACACACGGTGGCTAACATCCATCCATAACTCCAGTTCCAAGGGATCTGAGGCCTTCTTCTGATCTCCGCAGGCACTGTGCAACATGGGTGTACTTACTTACACACATGCAGGCAACACACTCATACACAGATCTTGGGTGACTGTTAACTCCTCCAAAGTCACTAGTTTTTCTCCTTTAGTCACCTTATCTCTCATCTTCTTTGCCATTATTTTTTATTTCTACCATTCATTATGACCTGTAGCTTGCATTACAGTAGTCTCTTCGTGGATCTTATTGCTTCCAGTTTTGTATTCTTATTACGCTTCCTCCAGAAGCAATCCTCAAACATTGTGCATCAGACAATATTCTGCTTTACTACTTGAAAGTCTTGATAGGCTCTTACTACTTTTACTATGGCAATTATAGGATTTAGTTTCTCTGATCTAACTTCACAATATTCACTCACTCCTCAGCAGACCCATAGCCTATTGGAAGAAATGACAGATACCATACTAAGGAACATTCCATTTGACTAAGGCAAAATTCTGCTAAGTATTCTGTATAACATGAATTGTATTTACTAAAGAAACACAGCAGTGCATAGCACAACTTGGTATTGTTGCTTTCTCTATAACCAGACCATTATTCACTGCCAGGATAATGTATTTGACATTAAGAAATGGAGAATAAAATCAAGTTATAAAATATCCCTAGGCTCCTAGCAAGTAAAGCATTTTCAGACTCCAACATTATACTGAGGACATGAATGTACTTACTATTTATTTGCATTTTGTTTTCTCACTCAGCTTTAATCTATTTGCATTATATGAACATCGCATAAAAGTTTAAAGACTGAGAAGTTAGATGAAAATCTCTAAGTGAAAAGAGTAAATATTTTTTAAAGCCCACTTTCCAACAACCTAACCTAGAAAGGTATCATAGTTTTAAGTCATTAGTTGGAATTTCTAAATTGCTTCAAGGCAGAAAATGTGAAATGACTATAAAATAGGCCAAGTCAGAAGATGGCTTCTGTGAACTCCAAAGTCTGTTAAAGCCAGAAATACAAATTTAAGAAAATGCTGGAGAGGAACACATTTCCTGATCTATGGTCTACATGACAGCACACATAAAAATAAATATTTTCTGAAGGATATAACTGGGGTATGGTTGGGTAGAAGATACTTTTATTTTGCAAGGCAACACTAGACAAAAGGGATGCTTGCTTCTAGAAGCTTGCCGTTCATTAGAGAATTGAAAGGAACTATATGGGAACAATTTGAAGTTGGGAGATAGCTGAGACTCTTCTCAGAGAAAAATGGGGGCAGGTCTCAATCTGATGGGGATTGGATGTCTTTGGATTGCATATAAGACAAGGCTTATCAATAATAATGGCAAACATTTGGAAGCAAGTCTAACTATTGTGGGAGAACCTACCACACAACATGTACTTGCTCTATCTGCAACAAATCTGTGGCTTCTTCATCCACTGAATCAACCAGACAAACATAGAGTGAAAGAATTTTAAAATTTGCATCTGTTCTGAAATGTATAGACATTTTCTTATCATTATTCTTTAGACAGTACAGTATAGCAAACATTTACACTGTTTCCAGTGCTATGAGTAATCTTGAGATAATCTAAAGTATATGTGAGGGTATGAACAGGCTCTGTACAACTTCTATAGAACTTTATGAGACTTGAGGATCTTCAGATTTCGGAACCCCAGAAAGGTTTCAGAACCAATTTACCACAGATACTGAGAGAAATTGTATTTTAATCTCCATAACAGGTCCATGACATAAATGTTATTAGTAAGTTCATTTATAGATGATATATATATCTGACATATCTAATTTATAGGTCTGAATTAAACATACTTGAATTACTATTCAAGAGAACAATCAGTAAAATCTTCATCGCCCAGCCATCTTCTTGGAAAATTCTAATTATCAATCACATTTCTGTTACTTAAGCAGAGCCTATGGTAGGAATGCCTGAAATAAGTTAAAATTCATGTATCACCTTTCTGACAATTGCATTTAAGCATATAATCATGATGATGATTCTCCAAGATTTTACAACTCTAAACTTTCCACATCAAATCCTACATTTCTAATTGCCTGAAAGACTCTCACAAGCAGATATTCTTCTGGTGTTTTGTTCAATGATCCCAATCATAATTCATAATTTTTTCCTACTGCCTGACTAGTTTTATTGAAAAAAATCTGTATCTCCACAGGAACTCTGATATTAAATGTTTTTTGAAGATTTTATTTTTATTTTATGTGTATGAGTATTTTGCCTGCACATATGTAAGTGTACCACCTTTGTGCAGTGCCCACAGAGGCCAAAAGAAGGTATCCAACTCCTAGAACTGGAATTACTATCATTTGCCAGCCTCCAAGTAGGGACTGGCAACTGAACCCGGGTCTTCTACAAGAGAAGTAAGTGCTCTTAACCACTGAGTCATCTCTCTAGCCCAATATCAATTTTTTATCAATAACACTAACTTCTTACTCTTTCCTTCATCTGATCAATCCATTAAAATTTCTTTGAATAGCAGCTGCAATAGTTTGGCTGTGCTTCCCCAGAGTGCATGTGCTAATACTGAGGTGACGGGAGGGAAGGGTCGATGAGGGGCATTTGGGTTATAAAGTTCCTGGACTTATAAATGATTAACACTGCTCTTGTGGGAGTGGGCTAAATATTTAAGGACTGGGAATCTTACCATAGGGCAAGTTAACTTCCTCCCAGCCTTTGCCCTTCTGCCTTATGCAAAGAAGTCCCTTATAAGATGCCAACACTGTGGTCTTGGACTTCCCAGACTCCAGATCTGTGAGAAATTAAGTCTACTAATTTCAATTTTCAATTTTGGGCATTCTTTTATATCATCACAAAACAGATTAAGAACAGCAATCGTGTGTTCTGTTCCCTTCAAATGAGTACAACTTCTATAGAACTTTTCACCAAAGGAAAGGAGACAGAAATGATATGAAAATTTCCAGGATGAGATGTTTCCCACGGTCTTCTTCCTATCTTGCTGGTAAGACACAAGACATTGTAAAATCCTAGATGATGGCAGGGTATTTAGAAGAAAATAACCTAATCCCTTATATTACATAATAGCAAATCACCTGCTAACCAAAAATATAAGTCTTCATTCGTTGCAGTTGAGGCATTTATTTACTAAGGTAACCTCTTTTTTTTTTTTTTTTTTTTTTTTTTTTTTTTTTTGTCTTTTCAGACAGTGGTCTCCCTGTAGCCAGTGTCCTGGAACTTGCTCTGTAGACCAGGCTGGTCTTGAACTCACAAAGATCCGCCTGCCTCTGCCTCCCAAGTGCTAGGATTAAAGGCGTGTGCCACCACGCCGGGCTGTAACCTCTTTCTTACCACACTTTAGTATGCATACTTATTACACATCAGACATTGTACTAAGTACTTTTTATGAATTACCTCATTTAACCTTTTTAATAAGGAAGATATGATTACTACTACTGTTCTTCCAAAAAAAAAAAAAAATCCGAGTTCGTGTAGATTAAGGCACACAGACTCAAAGGAAGTTTCAGAATCAATGTTTAACCCAAGATTGCCTTGCTACAGTGCACGTTTGTTACCTCACACTATCTGACATGTGTCCCTTATAACCAATGAGCTAAAATAATTTTAAAGATTAAAGTTCCAGTGCTACAGTCTCCTTGCCTTTAGACCATTTGAGTGATGTTTTCAACATTTTGGCTTACAGATTTACTGAAATTTTAATTTATATGGAGCTTCCCTTGCTCTGAGTATTGGCAGAAAAAATTAAAAATGAAATAGCTAAGATTTAACAAAATTTGAGGAACAGTGTTTACTTTATATTCTGACAAGCATTGGCTATGTGACTGTGAGATGGAGACACTGACAAAGAGATAATATTAGAACAGAGGGAATAAGAATATTTAATCATGGTAGCAGTTTCTCATAACAGTTCTGTGAAACAGAGGAGTAGGCATTGTTATTCTATTTTATTAAGAGGAAATTGGGAGATTTGACTTAAGACTGGTACAACACTGGCAAAGAGTTAATGACAGGGCCACCTGACCTCTGACACCCCAGAGAATCTGTTACAGGCAGGACAGGGATGAGAGAAGGTGCTCATGAGGAAGCTATTTAGAAAGGCACTGCTGGGAAGATCTTGAAAAATGAATAAGATGTTCAGCCAAACATTTTTTCATATGCAAGAGTAGAAAACCCCTCCCCCTATAATCACACAGAGTGGCAGAGGTCTGCTGGCAGAGATGAGGTCTAAAAGTCTTTGCTCATGATGCCAAACAGAAACCAGCCAGCCAGAGAACGGATCCTGTCCTTGCAGATTCATGGCAGCAGTGGCTGAATCATGACATTTTATCCCTAGCTTTGAATACACAGATCAATTTAAATAAACTCCCAATTCTTTTTTATTTACTAGATCTACAATGCAAACTCTACTTTTCCAAATGGGAAGGAATGATTAATACTCCCCAAAGGACTCTTTCCAAACCAAAATATAACACATAGAGGGCTGTGCTTCTGAAATAACTGATTACCACAGTACTAACATTTACAATTCAGGCACATTAGTTCCTTAGGTTTTGGTTCCTTAGGGAAAGAGTCATGTGACAAGCTAATTTTTATGCCTATCTGCAATGCAGGCAAATGTATTTTCATTTTTTAAAAGCAGAACAAAATGACCTTCATGAGAAATCTTCAAGGATCCTTTCTAAATTGTCACAAATTTTTGCACCATTAAAAAGCCACTTCTAGACTAGATTTACTCTCTTTCTAATAGCTGAAATAGGAAATGAAGGGAAATATGTAAAAAGATATCCTTTTGATATAAATGCTGTATAGAAATCCAATTATCCAAGGGTAGACACAGTGACTATGTGTATGCATTTATGTGTAAAATAAAACCTGGCAAGTGAAATTACACAATATATTCTCCTTGTCTTTAATCAAATTATAAAACAGACCTTTCTTTTCTATGTATTTAAAAATTTTGCTTTTCATGACAGGTCTTTCTTATTTAGGATTTTGGCATCAATTTATAATTATTTTTTCTAGCATTTAATCATAAAACTTATACCAAAGCTTAATATTATTGACATTTGGTCTCAAGAATTCTTTATCATGGTGATGAGTATGTGTAGGAATCTCAGGCATTATAGGATATTTGAAGAGATCACTGATGTCTATCAGTAAAATTCCAGAAGTATCATTCCCACAAGATGTGATGTGCAACAACCTAAAATATCCTCATACAATGCCAGTTGAACTCAAGTGGAGAGTAAATTCACAAGCTCAGGAACCTCCTGATGGTTCAGTTTTATAATTCAGCAGCAAATATAAAACATACAACAAACCACCATGCAGCAAACCTACCCAAGAAACGCCTTGCAAATACCCAGCTTTCATGTTCAGTGAGTAGGAAATACTTTAGAATCGTTGTCTGCAAAGACAGCCTGTAGGTTCTTTGAGGTGAGAAGGTCTAACTTTGAAGTGAACAGCTGCAAGCTGGTTACTGCCCCCACTGTTGCTTTTCTATAGGCCTGGAATTCAAGGTAATTCCTACCATGTCTGAAAGGAGTGTAAAATTGTCTACATTTGAAAATATCTATGGCTCATTCCTCATTCCAAGGTGTCTGGAGAGGTGAATCTATCCTAGTTCAAGCAAGTACAGTATTCTCCAAATGGGTCTGACATAGCCTCACACATGGAAAGGAAACTAGAGGTTGCAAAAACAATTAGGCTGAAAGTTAAAATTCAGAAGTGTCCTTGGACTTCTCAATTGGCTTATTGATTTGATATTACCAGGTGAATGTGACACATGGGGCAGTCACAGAGCTAGACGATGGGGCATGTAAACGAGGAAGATGTCATGGATCTGTAGTCTGGAGTCTGGAAAGGGGGGAGCACTATCTCTGTCATCCACTGATGAATGCCTTGACATGGAGTTGTAGGCAACGCTCAAAGTAGTCAGCAGAATGGGAGCTATCGCCCACAGCCTCAAAATAAGGGACCAATAGTCATAGTTGCTAAATAATTTTCTCAGTTTTGCTGAGTTATTTAGTGTCATAACACATCAAAGAAGCTGTTTCATTTGACTTCAAACTGCACACATTCGGGACATAACTTGTAACTAATGCTTACAAAATAATGTGCTAAGCATACATACAATATGTTCATGAATTTCAACAATATGGATGGTATGAAAAATGAGAAGTGGGGCTGGAGAGATGGCCTAGTGGTTAAGAGTGCCGACTGCTCTTGTAGAGGACCTAGGTTCGATCCCCAGCACCCACATGGCGGCTGAGAACTGTCTTTAACTACAGTTCCAGGGGAATACGACACCCTTTTCTGACCTCCGCAGCATTGCACGACATGGGTGCGCCAACCTACATGCAGACGATACATTCATACACATAAAAAAATAAATAAAATTAAGCTGGGCATGGTGGCGCACACCTTTAATCCTAGCACTTGGGAGGCAGAAGCAGGTGGATCTTTGTGAGTTCAAGGCCAGCCTGGTCTACAGAATGAGTTCCAGGACAGCTGGGGCTACAGGGGGACCCTGTCTCAAAAAGACCAAAAATAAATAAATAAATAAATAAATAAATAAATAAATAAATAAAATTTAAAAAAAAGAAAAATGAGAAGCACCTTCACAGAGCAGTGGGTATCTATACCAAATCCTTAAGAGCAGTTGGGAACTCAGAATTGAAAGTCACCTCTGTATGAAGTGTTTTACTGAGAGCCACAAGGTGTGTGGGGTACTTCTGATACTGGGTCTTGGTGGGGCAGTAGTATCTGCATTGGCTTAGTAAGCCTGTATTATATACATGCGATAATCAAATTAGAAAGATGAAGGGTTCACTTTGTTTCCCAATTTTGGAGGTTTCAGTCAGTCCGTACTTAGCTGGGCTGGCTTTTCAGGCCCCTGGAGACAGCAGTTACACTGGAAGAAGAGCAGGAAGGCCTGTTGATCTCACAATGGTGAAGTAGAAGAGTGTAAGAATAGGCTGGGATCCTACTCCACTGCCGAGCTCACACCATCAATCACCAGAACACTTCTTGCTAGGACAGGGACTCAATTTTTTTTTCAGTTTAAGTAATAAAAATTTATTTAGAGTTCCTGGGATGGTATTCTCTCCTCCCATTCTGAAGAAGGGAACAACGCTGTAGGAAGTTACAGAAAAATCACACACTGACCCACCCCCACCCCCCAGGCCAATACAGAGAGGAAGAAACACATCCTGTCCAAAAGGGTTGGGCTTCAGTCTTCCTTAATCCAAGCGGGTGGTGCTGAGGGACCATCACATGATGCTGGGTTCTGGGAGGGGTGCACTATACTCCCCCTGCCATCCCGATGGCTCCCCCAAAAGTGGAAAAGAAACCCATCCACTTCTCTGGGGGTGGAGCTTCTGCTGATCACATTAGTTTCTTAACCTTGTCACTTCCCCATGTAAGGTTTCATCCTGGAGATTGAGCACAAGGTTCTGGGAGATAGATGCTGTTCTGTGATGTGGCAATCCTCTTGAGGATGTTTTCGGTGGTGGGGATCTTTCTCAGCTTGTTGTAGCCAGGATTCTAGCTCAGTGCCTCTCCAAGCATCTTGGCTTCCTGCTGGGCCACTTGTTTGGCTTCTACAATGGTTGTGTACTCTTTGCTGAAGCTTAGGTCTGTGATAGCAACATTATCCATGATGAGGCTGAAGTCCTTGGCTTGCTCTGTGAGCTCCCTTCGGATCAACAGGAACACCTGGGCCCACTGGGTAATCAGCTGCCAGGCACTGAACTTGGCTGCAACAACCTGGTTGACAATGGGCGGCTTCGCTCCTCATAGTCTAGCCCTAGGCGATGGTATACGCTAGGGAGCTCCTGGGCATTGGGTCCAGACAGCAGGGAGATGTTCACCATCTGTAGGTCGTTGGAGCCTGTGGGCCAGGAGATTTTGGGGGGGTCTGGCATGAATATCATAGATGATGGGGTTCTGGAACCAGGGGATCCTGTGTCAAGGATGGTGCCCTGCTGCACGCCACCTTCCCATTAAAAAAGATGGCTCTCTGCCTGCCTTCCACCGTGAACACGGATTGGTGGACGCCTTAGGCCATGGTACTTGTCCCCAGGCGGAGCTTCAGTACCATGCCCTTGCTCCAAGTTCTGTCGGGTAGGTCCTCCCGCAAGTCCTTCAAGTTCTGGGCCATGTCGGATCCTACCCAAGGCCGTGGCCACCAGAGGTCAGGAGGGGATGTCCGCGGCTCGTACCCCACTCCAGTTTAGAGACCTCGCCTGCATAAGAAGGTGGTGGGGCCGTGGGGCTGGTTGAAGAAAGGATACTGGAAGTGTGTCAGGACTGGTCGTTCTAATATGGCTGCACTGGAAACAAGCCTTTATCACAGGGGCCTTTGGGGGATATTCTAAATCCAAATTGTAACAAGTATCGCCAGTAACTTGTAGGAATGCAAATTTTTGAACTCCATTCCATAACATTTATGAATCCAAAGCTGGCAAAGAGAACAAGAATTTGTTTATCAAACCCTATTAAAATGCCTGCTAAGATGTAAGATATGCTAACCCACTCGTTACGTAACAGTTCAATAGAAGATAAATAAACTTGAAATTAATGCTATGAAGCAGAGCTTCTACCAGGGGTGCCACATCTACAGACGTGCCAAGCCTTGATCCTCCACACTCTTACGACACCCTGTGGGCGTGGGGTGTCACAGCTCTGATTTGTTACTTTCAGCCTCATTAATATATTCCAAAATGCTGAAAACATTCATTTTCTATAAGTCTCTTTCTCTGAAAAAGTTAGAGAAGCTATGGCGCAGATATTAAGTACCATCGGGTTCTGAAAGAGAAAACTGTCAATTGTACAGTTGGAGAAGCATAACTAGAGAGACAAAATGTAAAGGGCCTAAGTCTGTCACATTCTCTTCAAAATAGCTGATCAAAATGTGACCTCTTCTTTCTCCCATTTAGATATGGGTCCTGCTTTCAATTGATGAAAAAAATCTCTCTCCCCCACGACGCAGTCATGAACTCACGGCAGCTGTGGCTACACCAGGTCTGCCAGTCAGCATTCCAGCATGGAGAGAAGAGAGACTCCTGCAGCCCTAGAGGCACCGCCCACCCCACCCCACCCCGCGCGCGCGCGCGCGCGCGCACACACATACACACACACATACACCCTTTAAAAAATAAATTTTTTAAGTAGAGAAAAATCTCAGTAATAGGCTGTAGAAATGAGAACATGGTACACAGAAAACTGAATCATAAAACAAGTGCTTTCTAATTGCATGAAAAGATGATAAACCTAGCCCACAATTATATAAAAGTGCATTAAAACTGCACTGAGTTGCCACTTCTCAACTATTAGATTAATAAACTCCAAACCTTTTTAGCAAGAGGAAAAAGACAATGCATGAACTATTAGTAGGAATGTAAATATTGCATACTCTTATGAAGAATAATTTGACAATGCCTGGAAGATAAAGAAATCTACAGATACACTTCCTCAAAGATTTACAGGCAAAAAAGTAATACATGGATGTCCGTTGCATTGCAGTACTATTTATGAAAGCAAAAGACAGAAGAAACTCAAATGTGCATCAGTAAGGTACAGACTGGATCAGTTGTAATAATTTATGCAATTGGGTACTAAATAGTTGAAAATAAAATTTAAGGAGTCCAGCCTAAGGGCATGTTGTTAAGGGCTGTATTGTGGAGAGTTTGTCAGGAGGAAAATAATTCACAAGAGAAATAGCAAGAGAGAAAATAGGAAATGTATAGTGTACTATGGTATAGAAAATAAGAATATTTATTTATATGTATTGTATATGTTGCATATTGTATGTGTTGTAGACAATATATTGTTATATGTAACACATTATTTATATGGTATATATGCATACTTGTATATTTATACTAATTTAAGCCAATAATAGAAAGGTAGTCTATAATTAATGGTTATCTATTGAAGAGGGAAGGAATAGTGTGAAAGGTGCAGATACAGGATCCAGGATTCCACTGTATTACAAATTTAGGTTTAAAACCACTAATATACTACAAAATCACACAACATAGGATGACAGTAAACACTTTAAGAAGGAATTCATTTAAAATTAACTAGGTACTAGAGATATGGCTCAGGGATTAAGAGCCCTGGCTGCTCTTGCAGAGGACCTGAGTTTAATTCTGGTCACCCACATGGCAGGTAACAACATCTGTAACTCCAGTTCCAGGGGATCTGATGGCCTCCTCTGAGCTCTGCAGGAATTGCAGGACACAAGTGCACCTACCTACATGCAAGCAATACACTTGTACACATGAAAAATAAAACAAATATAAAAAATTAAAGTTAACTAAATGAAGCTAGAAATGCATTCAGCTAAATATGTGATACTATCATACAGAAGACAGTCAGTTAAAGTGGTTAAAGTAAAATAAACATTAACTATTATTACTCATATTAGAAGTATTAATAATGTCATTTTGAAATCCTAATGCATATTTTATGAAATGAAAAGTAAATATTACATGGCATTCTTGCATTCACAGTGTTTTAGAGAACCAGGATCCTTGCTATGCGAAAAGAGAAAAATATCTAAGAATCAAGTAGAGAAATGCAAACACTGTACTGTCAAATGAGATTTTCAATATCCATTTCTGACTAAGGAGGAAGATAGCTCTTGGGGAAAATGTCTCCTTTCTAGCATGGACAGACAATGTTTATTGAATGTGAAGAAACTGGTCATAATTGAAGGCTAGAAAGAAGCTATCAAAATCTACTACTAGCACATCAAAAGAACCAGGAGCCAACTTCCAGAGGCTCCCACTGACTAAAGAGGGGGAAAACTTAGGAAAACAATGTATTGTATTTAGGTGCATGGACTCCTAGTCAAACTAAAAATGTGTCATAGCTAAACCACCAGAGGACACTGGTGGACAAAGGTATTATTCTAGAAAATTTTAAATAAAAAAGAACAAGCATTGATCTTGCCTTTTCTAAACAAATTGCACCAAAACATATCCAAATATAATGGAGAATGGATTATTTCTTTTCCTTTGCTTTGACAAAAATCCCTGACAGAGAAACTAAAGTGGAGAATCCATAAAGTAAGGGTCATGTTCAAGGCAAGCCTGGTCTACATAGTGAGTTCCAGGCCAGCTGGAGCTGTGACAGGGAGACCTTGTCTCAAAAAGACCAAAAAACAGAAATGCAAAAATTTATTGCATTAGCACAATGACTGGAATTTTCTTCAAAGTGATATGGGGAGGGACAATGTGGATGCACACACAGATGAAACAAGATCGGTCGGGGTCAGTAGCAGTAGGAACCAGGAAATATGTGCATGAGACTTCACTGCTACTCTTTTATCTCAGCTTGTACATGTTTCAAACTTTTAATAATGACAAAGCTAAAGGCAACTATTTATAAGCTTGTTTCTAATAGCTTGTAAATATACACAGCAGTTCCTCATCACTGGTGGCTTCACTTAATATAATTTTACTTACTCTCTAATAACTATAGTTTGAAAGTGTTAATAAACATTTCAGAAGTTTTTCATTGTCTACTGTTCTGTGTAACAGTATGATGAAGCCTCACGTATCCCTCTCCATCCTGCTCTTCTGTCCTGGTATAGCAGTACCTGTGTTCAAGTAACTTTTAAAGTTCCAGAGTTATGATGCTGCCAACTTTACTACAATGTTGTTATAACTGTCCTACTTTATTATTATTTATTTTTATTAATGTCTTACTACGTCTAATTTATAACTTAAACCTCATCATAGGTATGGATACAAAGGAAAAGCACAGCACACACAGAATTAGGAACTATTTGCTGTTTAAGGCTTCCACTGGGGTGGAACTCCCTCCTGCCAATGAAGTGTACTCAGTTAAGAGCACTTGCTAGTCTTGAAGAGGACCTGGGTTTGGTTCCCAGCACCCATATAGTGGGTCATAACTGTCTTTAATTCTAGTTCCAGGGGAGCTGATGCCCTCTTCTCCCCTCATGGGTTTCTGTACCCCTGTGGTACACATAATACTCACATAACGTAACACACACATGAATTTTAAACTTTTTCAAATTTATATAGGAAAAGTCAATATAAAAATGTAGACTTTCGGGGCCTAGAGAGATAGTCTAGCAGTTAAGAGCACCGACTGCTCTTGCAGAGGACCCGGGTTTGATCCCCAGGACCCACATGGTGGCTAAGAACTGTCTGTAACTCCAATTCTAGGAGAACTCTAGTTCCAGAGGAATCTGAGACCCTCTTCTGACCTCTGCAGCATTGCACGACACGGGTGCACAAACGTACATGCAGACAGTACATTCATACACATACAAAAATAATAATAAATAAATTTATAAAAAATGTAGACTTTCGCAAAGCACAGTACCATATTTGAATTTCCACCACATAGGAGGCAAAGGCAGGAGGATTGCAAACCACAGCCAGCTTGTGTGACATAGTGAATTAAAGGCCAGTCTGAGCTTCATAGTGAAATCCATTTCAAAAAACCATGGCTGAGAGTATAGTTCAGTGGTGTAATGTAAAAGCTCAAGGCTTTGGGCTCCATTTCAGCATGGCTGAAAAAGAAAGAAGATTCTTATTTTTCTAAATTTTCTTTCATTGACATGGCTGTAAATGTTACAAATTATTGATAGTTACAAAATTGGAGAAAATTTAAATATAAGCATTAAAAATAATGAAATCTGTGCCTTGATTCCACCCTATAGTTACATACAATACAACTGTCTTCTGGAGATTCATGGGTTAAAAAAAGGGGGGGATACAGATAGACATGAAAACTTTTTGTCAAAAACCTTGCAATTCAAATCCTAAAACTAACTATGGGAAAAGATTTGTGGGTCCCAACAAGACAAAATGTCACCAACTTAATGGCTGAGAAAGAAAAGATACAGCTTTGCATTGAGTAGGATGTACCAGAAAGTGCCAAATGAAAGGTTGACCTGTCTGAACATTGAAAGGAAGAAAAGCCTCAGATTGCTATAAACACCGAACCCCTCTGTGGATCCTACTTGTAACAACTATTTATAATGAGTCTTAATGAAACTTACCTTATAGGTGCCGCAAGGTTTTGATATGAGAGACTTTCTTGCCCCCCCCATAGAAAAAGGAGAAATATGATGATGATGAGGTCACTCTCCAACTGTAAATTGGAGACAACTATTATAGAGGTAATCTCTTATAAAACCGGTAAAACTGCCTTCTTTAATTGACTAATAGGCATAAGAACTGTGAAAAGGATTATACTCTGTTCAGAACCAAATATAATACTAAAGTCCTTAAGCTATGCACTTAAGCAAAATATATTAATACAGGAGCTCTGACATCAGCAATGGATTATTCTACCAGGGAGATGTTGGCCAGGGGATTCAAGGCCCCACAAAAGGTAAAGGATCCTTGCCTCTAAACTGGGATACCTGCAGGAAGAGAGGCGATAAGGCCCTGCTGCCGAAGACCTGACGTTAACATGGGAAAGATGTATTGAGACCACAGATGCAAGTGTACAGATGGCCTCTGGAATACCAGAGAGTGTTACCAAAGGCCACTCAACCAATAAAGCAAATACAGGTCTCCCTGAGTCAAGCAAGACTCCATTGTCAGCACCAGCTACACCCCGCCTGCCTGGAAATACTGTGCAGCAGAGGCAGCCATATGCCCGTATATCCCAAACCTAATTGGCTATTGGCTCTCTCCTTGGAGGAATAACCCATGGCTGATGCCACAAGCTTACATCCTCTACAGGTTAGGAGATGTTATAAGTCACAGTAAGACCCTGTCATATTAAACAGGAGAAAATGTAATTCATGGATTAACATATCATCCAAACATATGTGTCTATACCAAAGTAATCAACTATAACTATTAGTGCTCTTTAAATACCTATATATCTAACTGCTTGTGCTTCATTAGTAGTATCGAAAGGTTATTCCTGGATAAACTGTCAGCCCATGAAAGGAAACAGCCAGAATTGACCAGAGTCCAAGACAACAGCTCCAGAGAGAGTGGACTGTTTTGCTTCTCATCCACCTGTGCCCCTTTCCTAAGCCTAGGGAACAATCTGCGGAAGAGAGGGCGTGGTAGAATGTAAGGGCTGCGATTGGGGTGAATGGTGAAACTACAGCAATGTAGTCTGGACACTCATTTGATCAACTTGATTGAACATACAACCCCTCACCCCCTGCTGGATGGTGGGGCTGTGGGGGTTTGGGCACAACAGCCTGTAAATGGTTTCATATGAAGGATGCTTGTATTCATTGATTATCACTTATAGCTAAAAAAAGAAAAAAAAAACTGAGAGAATGATGCAGGACAGTTATGGCAAAATGCATGATCTGGGATGGGGTGGGGGTAGGGGGGAAGGGAAAGGGAAATATGCCTGATCTGAATTGGAAAATGATGTATGAAATGTACAAAGCATTAATAAAAAAAATAAAAAATAAAAATAAATAAAAATAAAAATAAAAAGCAAAAAAAATAATGATAATCAGTAAAATTTTATTACTTTTAATATAATGAGTAAGATTAGTTTATGGTGACTTGACTATGGGAAGCTTCATATTTTTTAAATATTTTATTTTTATGTTTTTATTTTATGTGTGTCTTTTGCCTGCGTATTTATAAGAACACCATGTGCCTGCAATGCCCCACAGACACCAGAAGAGTGTGTCAGATCCCCTGGAACTGGAGTTACAGACAGTTGTTAGCTACCATGTGAGTGCTGGGAATCAAACCTAGGTCTTCTGGAAGAACAGCAGGTGTTCTTCACTGCTGAGGCATCTCTCTATCCCCTAGCTACCTTTCTTACACAACTCAGGCCCAGGATTGGCTGTGCCTTCCCATATCAATCAGAAAGCAAGACGATTCTCCACAGACATGCCCACAGGTCATACTGAGGAGGGTTGAGGTTCCCTCTTCCCAGTTGTCTCCAGTTTGTATGAAATTGATAAAACTAACTAGCACAGTATCCCCAGACAAATATATAAATAGAGGCAAGAGCCGATTTGAAGTTTGAAGGTTAAAGTGTAACCCTAATTTAACAAAGGTTAGAGACACAAATTCAGAGTAAATGAGCTTCTTTCCATTCCCAGTGCCGCCATGGATCATGGTTCCAAGAAACATAGGAAATGTGTAGCAACTCCAAAACACTGGATGCTGGATAGAATGACCAGCATGTTTGCTCCTCGTCCATCCACTGGTCCTCACAAGCTGAGAGAATGTCTGCTTCTCATCATTTTCTTAAGGAATGACTTAAGTATGTCCCGACCAGAGATGAAGTTAAACAGACTTGCATGCAATGATTCATTAAGGCTGATGGGAGAGTCAGAACTGAAATAATGTATCCTGCTGCATTTATGGACGTCATCAGCACTGACAAGACTGGAGAGAATTTCCATCTGATCTGACACCAACGATTGCGTGGTTGTGCACCATATCGCATTTGAGAGGCCAAGGTACAAGTTGTACAATGTGAGAAAGATCTTTGTGGGCATAGAAGGATTCCTTCACCTGGTGACACATGATGCTTGTGCCCGCGGATATCCTGGTCCCCTTATCAAGTAAAATAGCACCATCGAGATTGATTTGGAAACGAGTTATAACCAACATTGTCAAATTTGACACAAGCCACCTGTGTGTGGTGACAAGAAGTGTTAACTTGTGAAGAATTTGTATGACCATCAGCAGACAGAGACATCCAGTCTTTTTTATGTGAAAATATTCACGAGAATGATGCCAATGACAATCTCACCACCCAGCTTTCCAACTGGAGAGGCAAGAAACTTGTGGCCCAACAGCAGTGGGTGAAATGCCCTCTTGGATACATCCTGGAGAGATGTTGATATTCTTGCTATAAGCCTTTCTCATGCTGGAGGTAGAATTAAACAGTATGATGAGTTACAAAAACAAACAACAAAACTAACCTGAGTATTTTGTATTTAAATTGAAAACAAGGTTTTCTTTCTTTTTTCTTCTTTTCATTGTTTTGATTAGGGTGATGGGTGAGAAGCAGCAAATCAGATGTGAGGGAAGGGAGGACAGCTTAAACACTGAGCATAAAACTACACAGCGAGTCCCAGGGACTACAGGGAGCCCCTGTGACAAAAAAATATTACATAGATTTGGTGACACCTTTGACCACCACCCTAATTAGGATCTGGAGTTGAATTAGGTAAAATCTCAGGATACATTTCCTTGTGGAATGTCCCCTGGCAAGAAAGTCACAGAATTCTAAAGTAAGTCAAAGAGGCAATCTTTCTGAGTTGCTGGAGGGCTCAGGCATGACCAAGAGTTAACCAGAACCCCTTAAACAACCATTTGTACAATAACATTTGGAATGACTTTTAACTGGGGAGGAAAATCCTAAAGAGCTATGGTTCACCTAGCATTTGTGGTCTAAATACACCATGTAGGTGGGCTCATGAGCTAATTAAAGTCAGAAGATGACAGTTATAGTCAGTGCCAGAGCAATCAGAAACAGAAGTAATCAGAAAATGTAAGAAAACTAGGGATTGAAAATAATTGATAATTACTTTTGCCATGTCTTATGATTTTTTTAATTACTAGATATTCTAGCTATATAGAAAGTATATGACTTCCCTTGGGAAAATTAAATTAAATGAGACATTTACTTAATAACACATGTTATCAACCTTTTATACTTTCATAAAATATAAACAGTATTATTTAAAATGTTTCAATATTTCAGGGCTAGAGAGATTGCTCAGTGGTTAAGAACACTGCTCTTGCAGAGGACCCGGATTAGATTCCCAGGACCCACATGGCAACTAACAACCATCTGTAACTCTAGTTCCAGAGGATCCAATAACTTCTTCTGACTTTCACAGGCATTGCATGACATGGGTGCACTTACCCACACGTAGGCAATACACTCATACACATTAAATACATACATAAATAAAATATTTTAAAAAGTTTCAATATTTCGGGATCACCATGCAGTCTTTTTTGAAGTATAGAATTAGAGAAGAAAACTTAAAATAGAATATAATCTTATAATATTTAAAGATGTAAATTTACTGCTCATTGTCAAAATCTTATGTCACATAAAATCAAAAAGATCTATTTAAGGACAATGCCCCATCCTGTCTTTATTTTTTCCACCTTTCATGGCATTTAAAATTATTTGAGATTTGATTATTTGAGACACCTAGAATAAACCAACCACTGCAATAGAGGAAGTAGAAATTGGCAGATTCACATACTGAAAAAGTCTCTTATTTAAAATCAATTACTATAGGGGATGGTGGGGTTGCTCAGTGGTTAGAGCACTGGCTGCTCTTGCAGAGGACCCCAGTTTGATCCCGAGCACCCACCCATGGCTAACAATCCCTGTGACTCCAGTTCCAGGGGAATCCAATCTGATCTCCGTAGGCACTGCATGACACAGGTGCACTTACATGCAGGTAATATACTCATATACATCAAATAAAAATAATAAAATATTTTTAAATTAATGACTATGAAAGATTTTTACATTAAAACAAAGAAAAAATAAATAAAACAAAGTATATTTTCCTCCAAACTCCTGTTTGGCAAGTTACAAACAAAGTAGTGGAATTATACTCAGATTGGCTTAAATTAAATGAATGCCAAAAATGAACAACGGCTGACAATTCTATTCAGTTAGTTCTAAAACTTAGGCATTTTTAATTACCAAAGTGAGATGGTCCGTGATATTACAGAAGCTTTCAAATGAATTCAGTTTAAATTATAGCCTAATTGCTGTAAAATATTTCTGACTTTCTAAAATCCTTAAGGAAATTATAAAATTATGTCAGAATAAGATGCAATCCACCAATGTTTAGTCTTTGAAATTTAAAACAATGTTTTGTTGGCACTTCTTTTATTTAGAAAAAATTATTTAGTAAAATAGATTATACTGGAATTCTCATTTTGGGACATTTCTGGTTATGTGAAGATACTATGGAAATGGCTTGGTTTCACTAATGTCCTGAAAAACAGCCTGGAAGTTGACCCTCTGGGGGCAGAGAATCCCCACTGTTTACTTCACAAAAATTAAATGAGGTAATGGAGATACAATTATTGAATTGTGTGAATGTCTATAAATACATATGGCAAGTTCATAGTAATTACTAGAAACTAAATTCTCCTAGAACATTTTAATTTCAAATTATTGAAAAGGCAGAGAAGGAAGAATGAGACAAGGTTAGTGTGGGCTAAAAGAGAATGAATTAATTCTGATTTGTGCTTTGGTGAATTGGAGATAAAGTATAGAATGTAATCATTGAAGTCATACAGTTCAGAGTACTGAAGATGAAGACTCACTGTGGACCCTTGGCCATGATCAAGTGCTCCTAACCAGTTCATGTACACTTTAAAATCTGCCCCAACCTATGGAACAGAGAAGTGTGGAGTGAGCTTAAGGGGCAACAGGAAGTGAGTAGGCTTCTCATTCCTTAGTAAAATTTGTTTCCAGGTGGTGTTCCCATGGCTGTGTCTTCCCTAATTCTGTTTACTGAGAGTTCTTTGCCTCAATACAACCAACCCTCTTCTCCCAAACACTGCTCCTACTTTATTACTGCTATAAAGTGTCTGTCAGAAAGAGAATCAGTGAATTTTTACATTCATCTTTGATCTTTGAAGTTTCTTCCATGGCAGTCTGTGCTGCCTGTCATATGGTATCACCGAAAATGGGAAGCTTTTTTTGGGGGGGAGGGGGGAGCCAGTTGCTCAGGCAAAATCATTTTTCTGCACTTGTTTGGAATAATCATTTTTTTAAATGACCTTTCAGAAATAAAGCAGCTGTCTCCATCATACTGTCTTACTACTCACAAGCCCTGTGATTTGGGGAATTTAATCTCCCTAATCTTCAGTTTCTTTATTTAGAAACTGTAGACATTGTGTGTTGCAGACTTGCTGTGGAGATCAAACAGACTCATAAGACCCTCCTAGGGACTCTCCCAGCATAAAAGGAAACCTCAGCAGCTGCTGATACTGTGACTGTAGCTGTCGTTATTGTTGCTGTTCATGTTGTTATCGCCATATGTACAGCAGATATGCTGTTTCAATATCCCTGGGGTAAACTTGTATAATCTGGTCCAATTTCTATAATTTTCATTTCATGCATATATGTGAAAAATATGAATGCTTATTTAAAATATTTACAGTTAGTTTGGCTACATTCATGATAAATGAGAGATTAATATATTTAAATAGTCCATAAAGAGTACAGAAAGGAATAAAGTTTTAGAACATTGACATAAGGTAAGCCACAACCCTGCAGTTCTTCTTCAAGCATACAAAGCACTCAAGCAAGCTTTACTTTTTTACCTGCAGCTTTCTTTGGCAGATGTCCCACGGACTTAGCATCTTCAACGCACTAAAAGTTGGGTTTCTTCTTCATAGTTTCCCAGTGGCCTCTCAGGAATTCTTTAAGGGAACCTGACCCTGCCACACATTGCCTGTCTTTAGTCACTTTCTGAAACCTTGGTGAAAACCTGTATTATCTCCTCCCTCTTGCATTTTTCATGATGCCTGCTAAACTAGGCAGCAGTGCCGAGTTCTGCCACCAGCTCAAATGCAGAATAGTCCCTTTCTAGCACAGTTGTAAGGGCTTCTGTGGGTCTTGATGGCTGAACCTGGGAAAGCACTTTCCTGGGTAGTTGTTTTGATGCAGGTGCATGTGCAGTGCATTATCAGTTCAGGAGAAGGGGGAAGCTAGTGCCCTGTTGGCTTTCTCCTTTTTCACATTTTATTTTGCCTAGGACTCCAGCCCATGGGAAGATCCAAATTCAGGAAGGATTTTCCTCCTTAGATAAATATCACTAAAAACAAACACGCAAAGGTATGCTTCATTAATGCCCTACATGCGTTTAATTCAATCAACATTAGCCATCACACCTTGTCACAGCAACTTTCTCCAATCTTACTTTCTCTTTTAATTATTGGGTACAAACTTCTCAAAGTTTATTCTTGCTACACTATGCTACTCACCATATACTTCAGCAATTTTTTATTAAAAATTGGTATTTGGGAGCTAGAATGAATTAAACAGTCTAGCTTATAAATAAATGAAAATCTGGGGTCACTTGAATGACCAACACTTGGAATGTAGACTATTATGTAAATGCTTTATAAATAGAACATTACAGAGTTTAAGGTGTTCCTCTTCTATCTCCCCAAGGTTTTTGCGTCAGTTTTCATAGCTTTCTTCTGAAACATGGTCTTGAGTCATTGACTACTACCGGTGAGAAAACAGCTCCAGATAAGATTGGCTGGTAAGATTCTTTTTTTATTGTCATTAAACTTTTTCCATAAGTCATACATCATTTCTCAATCAAATCTAGAGTCGCTTCCCTTTCCATGCCCCCCACTCCACCCGAGTCCCTGCACTCTGCCCTACATGTCCTGCATCTTTCTCTGAGTCTTTCCAGAGTTTTTTTTTTTTTTTCAGTTTTGTTGTTGTTCTCTCCAACTTGTATTGGCACAGTATACATACATAAATATATACATAGTTACATATATATAAATATATACATACATACACATATCACTTGAATTGGAGGACTTTTTTTCCTAAAAGATGTCATGTTTTCCTTAAGGAAGTGCTCAAAGGTTCCCCCTTGGAAATCCCAAACAACCATCAATCCTGTACTTTTGCTCCACCTTGGGGTCTTTCCCTCCAATGGTCCCTCAAATGAAGTCCAGTAAGCACACCTCCTGTCTTGATACCCCTGTACTGGCCTCCATGATACGGTCCATAAGATTCTAATCCCAATTCAACAACATGGGGATTGAGCAAAAATGACTTTTGGGCTGAAAATGAAAGTCTCAGATTTCCCTGCCCCCTTACAGTTAGCAAAATAAGGTTAACTAGTTGGCCACTTGAGGAAATTGTCAAATACAAAGCTTATACAATATATTGTATAGATGTTATCATGCCAAGGTTTTCTTTGTGGCTACTCCCCCAAAAGAAATAAATAGCCCAAACCACTTAAACATAGTAGGAAACATAAAAGCAAATCCTTCTCTAAATGACTCTACTTAGAGTTTCCACAACAAAATCTTCCAAAATCAACAGTGCTGTCTAAGTGAATGTTATCAAGACTCACTAGTGGTGAAGTCTCATGACATGAGTAAGTGAATCTTCAGTTCCTGCCTATTTCCTTCAGCTCTGGGCATTTCTGTGAACATATTTTTTATGTTCTACAATGTCAGATTCTTCTAGCACAATGCTGCATAGATGATAATAAATGTTCATAGAATATACAAAATGTAAAAACACAATAGAAATCAATTGATTTCCCAATTTTAAATGTTCTGATAATTGTACATGCCAAGTTAAAATTCTACCCAAAATTCTATCACATCAGGTTTACTTTGTCATCACCTAAAACTTTGGAAATTTGGAAGATGTTCTTGTTTTGGGCATTAGAGACTTGTTAAGGAAATTATAACTTACCAAATAACAAGAGAGCCTCTTTATGCACTATTACTTATGAAGCCCTCAAAGACAAATGATAAAAATGACAAGGGGCAGTATGACCTAAGGGTATGAATACTTCCTTTGTGTGGCTTGCTTTCTTTCTAGTCTTGAGTAAACTTGCTAAATATTTGTTTTTCAATTTTCCTATTCTCTAAAGAGGACAGAAACACTTGCCAAGTATACATTAGCTTTGTATAAATTTGTGAGAGGGAGGAAAGAGGTTTTGAATGTTTTTTTTTTTCCATTTTATTTTGTCTCCTCTCTCTGTCTCTGTCTCTGTCTCTCTGTCTTCTCTCTCTCTCTCTCTCTCTCTCTCTCTCTCTCTCTCTCTCTCTCTCTCTGATGTGTGCTAGATAGTATCAGTTGTCAATTTGACACACCTGGGAAGAGGGAGACTCAATTGGGGAATTGCTTCTATTGGATTGGCCTGTGGGCCTGTCTTGAGTCATTTTCTTGATTGTTGAATGATATAGGAAGGCCCAGCCCACTGTGGTTATTGCCATCCCTGGGCAGGTGGTTCTGGGTTATATTAGAAAGCAGACTGAGGACAGGCCAAAAGAACAAGCCTGTAAGCGGTGTTCCTCCATGGTCTGTGCTTCAGTTCCTGCCACTGGGTTCCTGCTCTGAGTTCTTGCCCTAGCTTTTGTCAAAGATGAACTGTCACTTGGAAGAGTAAGATGAAATAAACACTTTCCCCTCCAAGTTGGTTTTGATTAGTGTTTTATCATAGCAATTCAGAAGAAAACTAAAATAGGAAAATAATTTTTCTAATTAAATATAATTTACTTATGATTTCAAATAAGCAAAAGTATATAAATGTATTACAAGAAAATTATAAAATTGCAATAGCACAGTAATTATAGTGACACAAGGTACAGTGTTTCATTATTATGGTTGTCATTATATGATCATTATTATTACTATTACTTAGAAGTCTCTGTAGTGTTTATGTGAATACAATATTATGATATCCGTGTCATCCATGAGGTAATACAGTTATGTATATATAAATGTTCACAACAGAAACTTCCAAAACTTCCCCATAGTCTCATTGTTAATATAATGTACAAACATCTCCCTACTCATCAGCCCATCAATTATGCAATTATCTTATGTTATTATTGAAGAATTCATTCAGATGAGATGTTTCTGTTGTAATTTTTTTGAATTACCTGAATCTGGGGCCCTAAAGTATGGCTCTAATTGTTAAGCATTCACATGGTCTCCATGTTTTAATTATGTTTGTATATTATTAGGACAATGATGTACTGACAGCATTACTTATAAATTTCTTTTCTTAATTTAATTTTTATTGTTATTAAACTTTTTCCATAAATCATACATCATTTTCAATCGAATTTAGAGTCACTTCCCTTTCCATGCCCCCCACCCCACCTGAGTCCCTGCACTCTGCCATACATGTCTTGTATCTTTTTCTGAGTCTTTCCAGAGTTTTTTTCCCCAGTTCTTTTGTTGTTGTTGTTCTCTCTAACTTGCATTGCTTCAACATACATACATATATACATAGTTACATATATATATATACATAAATATATACATACATACCCATATCACCTGAATTGGAGGATTTTTTTCTAAAAGATGTCATGTTTTCCTTAAGGAAGTGCTCAGAAGTTCCTCCTTGGCAAGCCCAAACAACCATCAATCCTGCCTTTGTGCTCCACACTGGGGTCATTCCCTCCCATGGTCCCCCAAATGAAGTCCATTAAGTGTGCATCCTGTCTTGATCCCCCCATACTGGCCTCCATGATACAGCCCAGGTAGTCCAACAATGGCAGTCTATACTCTGACAAGGCTGAAATCCCCTTAGCTGCTTAGTCCACAAACTGGATATCTCAGTAGTCCCCATCTGGCATTGAAGGTTTGGAGGATTCTTGGAGAGACATGAGTCTTCAGTCCATACTGGAGGGTTAAAAAGCTGTGTCTCACGTCTTTGTAGAGTGGCAAAAGCAGTGGCAGCCACAGAGTAAATGCACTTGCCAGTAAGAATTGAAGACAGGCCAAACAACAGTGCTCTCTTTTTTCTTTTTGACTTTTTACTAAGATCTCAAGTTTTATATCCGAAGTACAATTTCTCTGGTCTTGTTGATTATTTCTGGTTTTACTTTCTGTTTGAGTGCTTAAGGCCACACAGTTAGCCCAGATTAACCAAGGTTTTTGTTTTCTTGAGGTCAGTTGAGGATCTGGTCCTCAGGGGTCTCTTGGGGTTCTTTTTTAGGGGGAAGAGGGTGGGATCCCATGGCTCCTTTCAGTTTTTCATTTACCAGTTCCATCTACTCAGGGACAAAATCAGGTCTTGCTAGACCAGGCTTCCTTTTTCTGAAGCATGAGCAGACTTTCCTCTTTATAGACTGGACACTGGCTGAAGTACCCTTAGTGGATCTCTAAGACCTCCCTGCACAGGAAGACTGGTGACCCACATCGGCAGGATATTTCAAGAGATGCCCCCATGCATGGTCCCCTAAGACTTGGTTGACCTCTGAGGGCAAGGAAGAAAGTCATCCCCTAGGTCCCTCAGCCAAATTGGTATGGGCATCAAGTGTGGTTTTTAAGCACCCAGAGAGGCCAAGTTATACCAGCCTGATACATTGCACCTATGTTAAAATTCTATCTTTTGAAAACAAACTGTATGTTATTTCCATATCATATTTCTTGATTTGCATTTTTCCATTTTAATTTTATATTACTCTAAAAGATGCATAGATACCCTCTATCATATACCAAAAATCCAAGGTCTGAAAATAAATGGTAGGTTAGTTCTAGAACCTGTCTAGGGATTCACAATATAAGAGCACAGTTGTTTTCAGATCTATAACATTAATGTTGCTCAGTTTGCCTTATAACTAGGTTCTTGGAGCTAGCATCCACAGATGAGGGATACCATTCATCTTTTGGTTTTGGGGACTGTTACTTCACTTAGCATAAAATCTTGTACTTCCATCCATTTATCTGCAAATTTCACGATGTTATCTTTCTTTTTTATTTATTTATTTAATCTTTATGTGTATGAGTACTGTCTGCATGCAGGTCTGTGCACCCGTGTTGTGCAATGCCGTGGAGATCAGAAGAGGGCGTCAGATTCCCCTGGAACTGGAGTTCTCCTGGAATTGGAGTTACAGACAGCTCTCAGCCACCATGTGGGCGCTGGGGATCGAACCCGGGTCCTCTGCAAGAGCAGTCGGCACTCTCAATCGCTAGACCATCTCTCCAGCCCCTTTATCTCTCTTTACCGCTGCCTAGAACTCCATTGTGTAGATGTACCACATTTTCTCTATCTACTCCTTGGTTGAGGGGCACTTGGGTTGGTTCCAGCTCCTTGCTATTGTGAAGAGAACTGCAATAAACATGGCTGTACATGTATCTCTGCTGTAGGAAGAGTCTGGTGGATATATACCAAGAAGTGGTATGGCTGGGTCAAATGGTAGGCTCATTTTGAGTCTTTTAAGGGTTCTCACTGCTTTCCATAGTGGTTGTACAAGTTTGCATTCCCACCAGCAGTGGATAAGTGTTCCCTTTTCCCCACACCCTCTCCAGCATTTGGTATCATTTCTTTTCTTCCCTTAGCTGGTGTTACAAATGCCCTGGCTCTTATTTTTACAGGGGTTCCAGAGATTGAACTCAGTTCCTCATGCTTGTAGGAATAAAACTTTATCTACTGAGCTATCTGTCCAGACCAGATATTTGATTTTTTAAAGGTAAACTTTTATATATTTTCATTTAAGATTAACTTTTGGTCATGTGACAAGCTACTTTATGAATTTTGCTGTCACCCCTACAAGAATCATTTTTCTCAACTGAACCTCAAATACATAAAAAACAGATGTTTTATAAGAGAAATCTGTTTTGGCTTATGATCACACTAGACTTCCTTTGTGGTTATACTTTATGGCAAGAAAAATAGCCTTACAAATTTTAAGAAGAATGCAAACCATGCTTAGCTTAATTAGAATGACCTCAAATGATTGCAGTTGTATTCTAAGACCTTCAAACTTTCAAAATCATTAATCTAATTATTGCACTGGAAAGGCTGACATAGTGTGTGCTCCTCCACAGGTGTGTGCTGCTCATGTTTTGTGCCAGACATTAAAATGTAACATAAAACAGTTTACTTCTGTTCCATGAAGACTAAATGTGTGCTGTATTCTCTGGTTATCATCAGTCATCTTAATGATTGTCCTTAATCACTATCAGAGAACAGAATTAAAGTATCAGCCTTGGGTAGAGAAATGACAAGGGGTTTCCAAGATCATAAGAACGGTCAGTAAACAGATCATAGAGCTGGTCTTCTGGTTCTCTATCACAGCTGAATCACTGTCACTCCTATTTATCTTCATGTTGATCTGATTATTTTCTTGGCTTTTCCTATGAAAATATTTCAAATTCATTCTGTAGACAAACTAGTCTTCCATCTTATCCACTATCTGCTCTAAAGATCATGATTAGTCTTTTCACTTCTATTCAGAGCTAATTATCATAGCTTGATGATGCTACATGTAAGTATTCATGTATTTTGTTCTATGTCTAGTCCTGTGCACAGCGGACAGGATCAAGTTTGGTAAACATAGAGTTAATGGGTGAGGGTTTCCTGGTTTGAATAACCCTTGGAATTCTGAAATGACAAATGATGTGGATCACATGTGGTTAGTGTTGTGGTTCTGGTAAATTGCTTTAGTACCATAAGAATTGATAAATGCAGACGAGGAGGCTCTATGTTGAAATCATGAGTTATTTTATTACATACATCAATAGCAAGATATAGTGTAAGACATTTGAAAATAGAGGCTCATCGAAAAGAGCTGTATTACCAATGGACTGATTTCAGCTGAACTAACTAGAAGCTTTTTGTACTTCCATATATCTGAATTGAAATTTTAAAAGTGCCCCGTTCTTGGAAAACAAAGAAAAGTAGCACATTTGCTATAAGGTTTTAAGCCAAAAGAAAATATTTGTAAGTGTAGTGAGCATGATAACTGACCATCTTCAACTGTAGGAATTTAGAATTCTCTTCTGCTGAGTTTGCAGTCTGGAGTGAAATGTCGGTGAGAGTGTATTGATGGGAATGACGCAGGTGGAGAGTTACACGGCTCAACATGCAGATTTCCCCACACAGTCCCAGTGGGTCCTGGCAGCCCTTCTACTTCCGAACATTGCTGAGGGCAACTAAAGTAATGTTTTAAAACGTTTGCATTTTGTGGCCAGGTGTAGTAGCACACACCTTTAATTTGCATTTGTGGCCAGATGTGGTAGCACACACCTTTAATTTTCATTTGTGGCCAGGTGTGGTAGCACACACCTTTAATTTGCATTTTGTGGCCAGGTGTAGTAGCACACATCTTTAATTTGCATTTGTGGCTCTGCATGGAGGCACACACCTTTAATTTGCATTTTGTGGCTCTGCATGGTGGCACACACCTTTAATTTACATTCTGTGGCTCAGTGTGGTAGCACACACCTTTAGTCCAAGCATTCAGTTGCAGAGGCAGGAAGAACTCTGTTGAGTTCTAGGCCACCTGATTTATACAGTAAGTTGCAGGCTGGCTGGGGTTATACACAGACCCTGTCTCAAAAAGAGTTTTTTAAATCACATTTTTTCATAGTTAAGAATTAAAAAAAGGGTTAGGGATGTAGCTCAGTGGGTAGAGAACTTGTCTACATGCAAGAAGTCCTGGGTTTGAGCCATATAAACTGGACATGGATGTGCATGCCTATAATTCCCAGGGTTTAAGGGATAGAGACTAGAGGATCAGAAGTTCAAGGTCACCTTCAGCTACCTATTGAGTTTGATGCTAGCCTGGGCTATTACATGACATGCTTTCAAAAAAAAGTAAGTAATTAAAATAAAGCTAGCTCATACTGTCATGAAAAAACACCATATACTAGGAGGCTTAAATAACACAAATTTATTTCTCTTGTTTCTAGAAGTCGTAAGTCCAAGTTCAAGGTGCCAGTATCAGTAGGTTCTAGTAAGGGCCCTTTTCTGGGTCCCGGTTTCTGGGTATGATCATTTTGTTGTGTTCTCACATGACCTCACATGGAAGAGAGACAATGAACTGGTCCCTTCCTTCTTTTCTAATGACACTAAGTCCATCATGAGAATCCTACCCTCACAACAACCATATTATAAGACATTGAACTTAACTATCTCCTGGCTGGGTGTGGTGGCATACACCTTTAATCCTAGCACTTGAGAGGCAGAGGCAGGCGGATCTTTGTGAGTTCAAGGTCAGCCTGGTCTACAGAGCGAGTTCCAGGACAGCTAGGGCTACATGGAGACCCTGTCTCGAAAGACCAAAAAAANAAAAAAAAAAAAAGTTAACTATCTCCTCAAAACCCCAAATATCATCACTTTAAGGGTTATGGTTTCAACACACAAATTTTAGAGTTGCACAATGGTCAATCCATAATAATCATTTTACACATTTTTATTTATTTATTTATTTATTTATTTATTTATTTATTTATTTATTTATTTATTTATTTATGTGTGCGAATGTACTGTCTGCATGTAGGTTTGTGCACCCATGTCGTGCAATGCCGCGGAGGTCAGAAGAGGGTGTCGGATTCCCCTGGAACTGGAGTTCTCCTGGAATTGGAGTTTCAGACGGTTCTCGCCGCCATGTGGGTGCTGGGGATCGAACCCGGGTCCTCTGTAAGAGCGGTCGGCGCTCTTAACTGCTAGGCCATCTCTCCAGCCCCATTTTACACATTTTTAAAGTATATGTAAAGATGATAGCCTTGCCGGGCATGGTGGCACATGGCTTTAATCCCAGCACTCGGGAGGCAGAGGCAGAGGCAGGCAGATCTTTGTGAGTTCAAGGCCAGCCTGGTTTATAGAGTGAGCTCCAGGCCAGCTGGGACTAAAGGGAGACCTTGTCTCAAAAATACCTCCCCCCCCCAAAAAAAAGTTGATAACCTAGACCTCTTGAAACTGGGCAGCCATCTTTTTAGAACAAGTTATCAAACTAATTTATATTTCCTAATTTGTAAGATTAGTTATGCATTTTTACAAAGAAGAATTGAAATGCAGATAAGGATTATATAAACCCCATAGATTAAGGGAAATAAGACTGGCAGTTTCCCACAGTTCTGAGTAGTTACATGTGTAAGAATTTCCCTGTGGCATCTGGTGCCCATTGCATACCATTTTGCTATGTGGATTTGTAACTATTTTCCTTAATAGCACCCAAACAGGATATTTTAGAGATGATCAATGCAAAGAAAATGTTTGCTTCTAAAACAAATTTATTCTGGGTGCTCTTCAGCTTATTTTTTTTTTTTAACACAATACAATTAATCAATAGAATGCTTCATGGAAGCCTTTCTACGTCAGTCTGTGTTCTAGTTACTTTCTATTACTATGATAAAACACAGAACAAAACCAACTTGGGGAGGAAAGGGTATATTGGGCTTACAGCAAAGTTCATCATTAAGGAAAGTCAAAGGCAGGAACCTGGAGCACAGACCTTGGAAGTATGCTGCTTAATGGCTTGTTCCTCTGGTCAGTGCTTAATATGCTTTCTTTTTTTTGCCTTTTAATATTTTTATGAAGTTATGTGCATTTCATACACCAACCAATCTAGACTCATCTTGTCTTCCCTGCCCCCCAGCCCCAGCCCCACCTGAGTTCATGTACCCTGCTATCCCTGCCCTGTATCTTTTTCTGATTCTTTTCAAAGCAGAGGATTATTGTCCTTGGGGGAACTTTACTGTTTCAGTCAATTCCCTGTCCATGTTCCTCTGTTGTTGTTCCCTGCAATCTGTATGTGTGTGTGTATATATATATATCATCTGTACACAAACTGTCATTTCCATATCATATTTCAGGATTCACATTTTTACTTTTTAAATTTATATTACTCTAAAATATGCCTATGTATCCTGCATCCATATACCAAGATTCCAAAGTCTAAAAATAAGTGGTGGATTAATTTTACAGCCTGTTAAGGGATTTATATTATCAGAGCACAGCTGCTTTCAGGGAAAGGGGTACATAAAGTTGATGTTGCTCAGTTTGCCTTACAACTCAGTGCTTGGTGCTGGCATGCACAAATGAGGGATACCATTCATTATTTTATTTTCTGGAACTATGTTACTTCACTTAGCATAATATCCTGTAGTTCCAGCTATTTACCTGCAAAGTTCCTGATGCCATCTTTCTTTATCACTGCATAGAAATCCATTGTGTAGATGTACCACATTTTATCTATCCACTCATTGGTTGAGGGGCATTTGGGTTGGTTCCAGCTCTTTGCTATTGTGAAGAGAGCTGCAATGAACATGGCTGTGCATGTATCTTTCAGGTAGGATGAGTCTTGTGGGTATATACCCAGGAGTGGTATGGCTGGATCAGGTAAGCTCATTTTGAGTCTCTTCAGACTTCTCCATACTGCTTTCCATAGTGGTTGTATGAGTTTACATTCCCACCAGCAGTGGATGAGTGTTCCCCTTTCCCCACAACCTCTCCAGTATTTGGTATCATTTGTTTTTTTGATCCTAGCCAGTCTTATTGGAATGAGATGATATTAAAGTTGTTTTAATTTGCATTTCCTTAATTATTAGTGATTTTGAACATTTTTAAGGATGTTTCTCAGCCATCTTTATTTCCTCATTTGTGAAGTCTCTGTTCAGCTCTTTACTCCATCTTTTGAATGAGTCATTTATTTTCTTCTTTTCTTTTTGGCTAAAAATGTAGCCACTGTAGAAATACGTTATAAGATAAAATTAAATATTATCAACTCTAAAATATCACTTTTGAGATCTCCTGAGACCAGCTGAAGCGCAGGAAGGTAGGTGGGAACTGGGTGCTTCAGCAAGGCTGATTGTTGATTGACTTAATATAGTTAATCCATTAATCCAGTTGTCTTTGGCTTAATTGGCTTTTGTGGCTGCGGGGACCAAGTTATCCTCCCAGCTGTTGTAAAATGTAGGGTTGTGTGAGTCTTGAGATCTCCCAAGACCAGCTGAAGCACAGGTGCCAGGGTGCAGGCTAAAGAGCACCCCCCCAACTATGAAGGCATCTGAAGGAGGCAAGCAAAGCAGGCCTTCAACACAGCGAAGAGGCATTTAGGACTCACATTGGAATACAGGCAAGGAGAAGCCCATATGCCAGGAACATGAAGAAGAGACAACACGGAAAGGGGCAGGATAATCCTGCACCAAGCTTTACCAACCCTGTGGAAGATTCCTACAGTGGGACCCCTCTGGGAATGGCCCAGGACACAGATATCAGAAACACAATTGGGAAAATATTTAAAGAACCACAAGATTATAAAGAGCAAATCAAAGAACTAAGAAAAGAGAATGAACTCAAGAAGGACCTAGAGAGAGAGAATGACAAACTCAGGAAGGAAGTAGAAACACTGAAAAGATCCCATGCTGGAAAAGATAAGGAAACCAACCAGTGAAGCAAAGAGCTACAGGAAGAGATTGAGAAGCTCCAAAAAGAAGTAGAAATACTAAAGAAATCAGAAAAGGAAATGAAAAAGGAAATCAAACACTCATCCAATCAAGAGGAAAGGAATGGAAAAAGCCTCAGAAGCAGAATGGAGGAAGCAGAACAAAGAATATCAGACCTGGAATATAACACAGAACAAATAAAACCGCAAGTAAAGATAATGAAAAATTTAAAAATGCACAAAAGTGGAACAACCAGGAACTGTGGGACACTATGAAAAGATCAAACCTACGCATCATAGGAATAGAGGAAGGAGAAGAATCCCAAGAGAATGGTATTGATCAGATCTTCAACAGAAGAATAGATGAAAATTTCCCCAAACTAAAAAAAAGACAAACCAATACAAATACAAGAAGCACATAGAACTCCAAACAGACAAGATCAGAAAAGAAACTCCCCACACCACATCATAGTTAAAATGCTAGACACCCAAAACAAAGACAAGATCCTTAAAGCCACAAGAGAAAAACAACAAGTGACCTATAAAGGGAAACCTATCAGAATTACAACTGATTTCTCAATGCAAACTATGAAAGCAAGAAGAACCTGGAGCAAAGCATTCCCAGTGTTAAAGGACAATAGATGCCAACCCAGGTTACTATACCCAGCAAAAATGTCAATTATAGTTGAAGGAGAGAGAAAAACCTTCCATGACATAAACAAGTTGAAAGAATACATGTCCAGAAAACCA
>VZQC01012261.1:990752-1039265 GCA_009823505.1 Rhizomys pruinosus | reverse complement strand
CGATCACCCCCAATTATTATTTTTTTTGTTTTTTTTTTTTTTTGGTAAGCAAAGAAATTTTTAAGAGGCAGAAAGACAATTTTTAACTTTGTGTAGCACATGGGTTTTCCAAGGATAATTATTTTCTAACATAACCACTTCTATTAAAATAAATATTTTTCTCTCAAGGACGTTTTGGATATTAAATTAAAGTGTAGTTTGACATGTATAATAACAGTGAAAAAATAACGGGTCAAAAATTCAGCAGGATGTGTAATTTTATGGTAAGTCCCAACAAAACCTCTTAATTTAGACTCTTAAGACATATGAATGTGGTTCTCCAAGCATGGCCTTCATGTCTTTGTAGAGCTCTGAGACCCCTGCAGGGCACCTGAAAGCTTAAAATACTACCCAGGTGTGGTGGTGCATGCCTTTAATCCCAGCACTTGGGAGGCAGAAGCAGCTGGATCTCTTGGAGTTCAAAGGTAGCCTGGTCTACACAGAGAGATCCAGGCCAGCTGGGACTCCAGGGAGTCCATGTCTCAAAAAGACCTAAATAAATAATATAAAAATAATAAAGAGTAGGGGTGGAGAGATGGCTCAGTGGTTAAGAGCACTGGGTGCTCTCATAGAAGACTCATATTACTGAGACCTAGCACCCACATGGTGGCTAACAACCATTCATAACTCCAGTCCAGGGGAATCAAATGTCCTCTTATGACTTCCACAGGAAATAATGCACTCATGTGGTGCACTTACACACATGCAGGCAATACACTCATATACATAAAATAATAAAGAAGACCTAAAAATACTAAAGTGCTTCTTCCTCTTTTTATTATGTTGCATTAATTTTATTAAAACTGCTGGTGTCTTAACCCATATCAAGGCAGAGGCTCTGAGATGTGCTCAGTAGTCATTTATGCCCTTTCCACCATGCACTGGTAGGGGAAAGACAAAAGGCAACTTAAGGATGTCCTTGATGAAGCAGTAAAAACTTGTCTTAAATTACAATCCTGATGGGACCTATTTTTAATATTCTCTGAAACAACACAGGAAGTAGGCACAAAGCACTTTTACTGCTTAGGAAACTAAGGAAAACCACATCTGACTGACTTGCAAGCTCAACCAGATGCTTTTTGTCACTGAAGAACACTTTTTATGAATAAACCACAGAAAACTGCACCCATTCCAACTTAGATATCTCAAAGATGTTTTCTGCAAAATGGATAAAAAAAAACAATTCAAAGGAAAACTGGCAGCATTTGTTTGCTAATGATAAAATTCCAAGTGAAATTCTAATTTCAAGTGAAAAAGCTTTCAATTTTGGAATGTTCCTATCTATCACTATGAGCTTGCCAGCCTCCATGTGCTTAGACACTTTTTTTTAGAATGGTGGTAATACAAGGTGATGGGATTCTTTTATATCATATAATGAAATCTGGAACATGTGAATAATTCACTGAACCAATATTTATTGAATAACTAATTTATGATACTACAAAATCATGTATAGATAGAAGCTATATTCAAAATACAAATTTGATCAATTGTATGAAAATTCAGTTGACATCTATTATGCCAGTCAGTAAAAGAGATTGGCAGAAATGTAAAATAGCATTACAAAGCAATTATTGTCTTTTAAGTGTAAAAATGTCCTTAAATTTATTTTTTTTAGTTTTGGAAAATACTGTAATATTTCACTGACATGCTAATGATGCTAACATACTTATTGTTATTTTAAGTGAGTTTATAAAATTTAATTTTAAAATTTGTTTTAATGTCTAACCTAGTCATCAGTATCTAAAACTCACTAAACAAGACTTTTTTTTTTTTTTTCATCTTTTTGAGACAGGGTCTCCCTGTAGCCCCAGCTGTCCTGGAACTCATTCTGTAGATCAGGCTGGCCTTGAACTCACAAAGATCTGCCAGCTTCTGCCTCCCAAGTGCTAGGATTAAAGGTGTGCACCACCACACCCAGCGTTAAACAAGACTTCTTAATGTCTTTTAAGTTAAAGGGATCCTGGGACCAAGATGTTTAAGATTCATTAATGCCACAGAAATAATGTTTCCAATAATTATATGACAGTATATACATAACACTATATTGTGTTTAAAAAATTGTGCTTAAAGACTTCTCTTTTTAAAAGTGGTTTACCAATACATTTAGTATCTCTTCAAGACTTTCTCTTTTCTAAGTGGTTGTTTCTCATTCTTGATCCAAAGGAGGTCAACGTGTATTGCAAGCCTATAAGAGTTTGCATCCCCCTGGAAAAATGTGCAGGTTTCCCAGACAGCCCTACGTAGGAAAACATGGGTAGTGTTCTTTATCCAAAATGCTTGCAACAAGAAATGCCTTGGAGTTTGGATTTTGGAATATTTGCATACGTATAATAAAGTATCTTAGGAAAGCCTCAAATCTAAACCCAAAATTCATTTATATTATACATTGCCTGAAGGTAATTTCATACACGGTATCATTATTATTTGTGTGTTTTAACTGCAATTTGTCACATGAGATCTAGTATGCAATTATTCACTTATTACATCACCACTGATGTTCAGAAAGTTTGGGACTTTGGAGCATTTAGGATTTTAAATGTTTGGATCAGGGATGCTCAATCTGAATTTGTACTTACAATTTTGGCTGGGTTGCTATGCTAGTTCAGAAGATGATGTAAGCTTAGACCTGCTTTGGCTGTGTTTGCTGACAAGTGGCTAGAAGACTGGAGCCAGACAGATAGTGTAGACTTCTCGGAAATGGTCCTATGGCACCAAACCAGTGTGTTTACGGGAAACCAGTGTGGTAACCAGTGTGTTTATGGGTAACTCTAGCTCTGGTTTTCCCAATTATAAAAGCCAATAAAGTCCTTCCCTTTAAACTTCTATGAACTACATTTCTATAGTTTGCACCAAAGTACATTCTAATTAATAAAATATTTGATATCCAGAAATAGAACATTTAAAATAACAGATTTTAAAATGTGATCTATAGACGTTATTGGCTGAACAATGGTAAACTAGAAGATTTCCCCCATTCCAGGGTATCAAGGAAGGCAAAACTATTATTTGACAGCAAAGAACCCAGTTAAAAAATATCTCATGTGGGCTGGAGAGATAGCCTAGCGGTTGGGAGCACCGACGCTCTTGCAGAGGACCCAGGTTCGATCCCCAGCACCCACATGGCGGCTAAGAACCGTCTGTAACTCCAGTTCCAGGAGAACTCCAGCTCCAGGGGAATCCGAGACCCTCTTCTGACCTCCGCGGCATTGCACGACACGGGTGCACAGACCTGCATGCAGACAGTACATTCATACACATACAAAAAAAAAAATCTCATGTATCTTAGAACTTAGATTATCTAAATATCAAAGATAAAGATTTAAGGAATCAGAGGAAAGTGTCAGAATCTTGCAAGGTGTTGGTTACTTCCAGTCTGAATAAAACCATACAAGAAAATAAAAAGATGATCTTGAAACTAATTTTATAATTCTAAAAACAGATGGGAAGCAGGTTCAGTCCTCACTGAGTCATCCTTCCGGTCATCATCAGGCACTCCAATGAGAAGACAGACTGGGGAGTGGTGAACTTGGAAAATGAGGGGCCACTTTTCAACATTTGTTGCCATTACCTTCTCCATGACTAACAGAGGGGAGAGTTAAAACATTTTATACAGACCATCTCTACCCTTGAAAGATTGGGGTTCAGAGGATCAGATGGTCAGGGCAAAGAGCAGAACACAAAAGACTATAGTTAACAGTTGGAGAATCAGTGACAACAGGGGCCAAGCCACTAGGCTGTGGGTATAGGTAGGCTCTGGTTTTACCATTTTAGGGAACAGTAAAGAAATCAACAGGCCAGCAAATAGCTGGCAGGTCCATGAGAAAAGCCAGTGACATTGCCAGAGAAATGCAAAGGCTGAGGAAATCCTGAGAACACGGAACGCATAAGATGGATTTCAACCCCTGCTCCCACCTCACATCTACAGGAAGGAGGAACTGAAATGTTTGACAGCCTCCCCAAGTACCATCTGTCAGGTAGTTCTCTGGGACAAAGGAAAAGTCACTTCCTCCCAGATGACAGCAGCTAGGAGCCACAGTCAGATTCTGAACATCTCCCTCCACAGCCCATTTAGAGTCCTTGCTCTCTTTGCCCAGGAGTACAAGACAGTTTCTGTTAAATGTGAGACCACTCTTGAGGGCTTGCCCTCCTCTTCTCTCCCAAGTGGAAGTTCTATTGCATGAATAGTGTTTCTCTCTGCTATGGTGAGTTGGCATTGTTAAATGTGCCTTTTAGCTAAGCCATGAGGAATTACATTCAGACCTAACCAAAAAAAATGTTCTAATTTAGAGGTTCTGGAATTAAAGTAGAAAGCAGTACCTGGATGAGTCTAAGAGCTATTTGTCTTCAAAGTGCAGTCAGGAGCATTTTTTTTTCTTTTTGGTCTTTTTGAGACCCTCTTTTTGAGACCCCTGTAGCTCCAGCTGTCCTGGAACACACCATGTAGACCAGGCTGGCCTTGAACTCACAAAGATCTGCCTGTCTGTGCCTCTGGAGTGCTGGGATTAAAGGTCTGCACCACCACACTGGAAGAAGTCAGGAGCTTTTCACAGTAGATGTATATTTGCATTATATTAGCAAGGACAATTCTGGGAATTTTTATAATGTGTTGCAAAGTATAAAGGGAAGTCAGGCAGTCAGGGGATGGGAACAGTGAAAGTGGTACTAACCTGTATTTTGTTCAGCTCAGAGTCCTCTTAGAAACTCATTTATTTACATTGTGATCCCATCCTCTGTCTATAGAAATGGGCATCTTGCTGGGTATGGTGGCACACCCATCCTAGCCCTCAGGAGGCAGAGGCAGGTGGATCTCTGTGAGTTCTAGATAAACCTGGTTTACATTGCAAGTTCAAGGCCAGCTGGGGCTACAGGGAGACCTTGTCTCAAAAAGACCTCCTCCAAAANAAAAATGGAATGGGCACTCATGGGAGCCTGGCCAAGGAAGCAGTCTATCTCTTTAATTTCAAGAAGTTCAAAGAAGGCCATATGACCAAAGCCAACCAATACATGCTGTTTTGGGAACTTTGTTGCATTTACTGAAAAATAGCTTTTTGGGGAACTGGAGAGATGGCTCAGCAAATCAGAGTGCTTGCTGCTCTTGCAGAGAACCTGGCTTCTGTTTCCAGAACTTACATGGTGGATAACAACCACCCATAACTTCAGTTCTAGGGGATCTGACACTTTCTTCTGGCCTCTGTAGGCAATGCCCACAGATGGTGCACTTACATACATTTGGGCAAAACATCCATACACATGAAATATAATAATGGAGTTTTTCATGTATGGATTTCTTTCAAAAGTTTTTATTTCAAATATAACATTTTAGGACAAGAATTATTGATTAGGGGAACCGCTATAACCTGAGATAACATTGACACACAGCTGAGGTTGCAAAGATCTGAATTAGAAAATAACTCCTAGATGAAGTGATGAGAGACGATCATTTATTATTTATATCCCATTTATGCTCAAAAAGTTCTGTCTCTTTGCATTAAGAGGCACGATTAATAAAACTATTAAAGAAGTTAAAAATAAAAAGATCTAAATTATAAAGTACAGAAAGATAAAGTTGAACTGAAAGTTCTAAGTTGAGTTTATCCACAAATTCCAGTACAAAATTTGTCTTCATTTGCTGAAAGGTCAACTCAAAACAGGTATTAAAGAGTTCTGTAGTGTAGTTATAGTAAATGAAACCCAGGTTACCTTGATTCTGACATTAAAGTCTAACAATAACATTACCTAGCTCTTCATACATTAGTATCAAGGGATAAAATCAAATGTTGTTAGCATAAGTTTCACAAAAGACGCAGAAATGTTCTTTTTGCGACATAAAGAAAAAAAAAAAACAGGCTGGAGAGATGGCCTAGCGGTTAAAGAGCACCGACCACTCTTACAGAGGACCCGGGTTCGATCCCCAGCACCCACATGGCGGCCGAGAACCATCTGAAACTCCAATTCCAGGAGAACTCCAGTTCCAGGGGAATCCGACACCCTCTTCTGACCTCCGCGGCATTGCACGACGGGTGCACACAACTGCATGCAGTCAGTACATTCATACACATACCGGAATAAATTTAAAAAATTTAAAAATTAAAAAAATTAAAAAAAGAAAAAAAAAAAACCCTGATCCTTAATTGAAGCTCAGGAACTATTGTTAATTTCAATCTGTCAAGGAAATTTAAGGGGGACTTTGAAATAATGAACATAAGGGTCTTTTGTAGCCATGGGGCTTGATATTTGAGCAGACTTTGAAGGATATAATCTAGAAGAACTATCCCTTGAGACTCACCTTAACAACAATCAGTTGACTTAGAATGACTTTCAATAAAGATTACATGGTAGCTTAGCATGGTGGTGTGCATCTATAATCCTAACCTATGGGAGGCTGAGGTTGATATGGTTGTGAATTTGAAGACAGAATATGATCTCAAATACACATATAGCAAACCACTGGTAATTAAAAATCACAAAGCAAACTATTGGCAATTAATGACTAAGACCAATCATAGGAAATTAAGAACTATAGTCAAGAAACTGACTAAAATTATTAAGACCAAAAAAAAAAAAAAAAAAAGCGGGGCATGGTGGCACATGCCTTTAATCCTAGCACTTGGGAAGCAGAGGCAGGCAGATCTTTGTGAGGTCAAGACCAGCCTGGTCTACAGAGTAAGTCCCAGGACATCTGGGGCTACAGGGAGACCCCGTCTCAAAAAGACCAAAAAAAAAATTATGTAAATGTGGCTACACTAACAATTTTAATTACGAGTCAAAGTCTTACTTGAAGAATATTAGGTACAATAAATACCGAGGGCTGGAGAGATGGCTCATTGCTTAAAAGCACTGGCTGCTCTTTTAGATGGCCATGATGGACTCTTGTGCCTCTGGAACCATAATCCCAATAAACTCTTCCTTCTATGAGTTGCCTTGGTCATTTTTTTTTTTTTATCATAGCAACAGAAAACTAAAACAATCTGTAAAAGAATCATTATAGATATAACCAGTTAATATTAGTCATACTGAAGTAAATCGCTAAACCAATCACATCAAAAGAACACTAGAGAGAGAGAGAGAGAGAGAGAGAGAGAGAGAGAGAGGAAGAATGTCATATGAAGGTAAAAGGAGAAGTCTCAGGAGGATTGTACAAGCCAGGGAATGCCAATGATTGCCAGTGACACACAGAAGCTAAGAGAGAGGTCTAGAGCAGATTCTGCTGTACAGTCCTCAGAATGAGCCAGTATTTCGTCTTGGATGTGCTAGAACTGGGGAACAAGGAAGTTCTATTGTTGAAACCACCTGGGCTACCTGTAGTCCTTAAGTCAAGCCATCCTCTTTTTTTTTTTGTTTTTCACTGTCTATAGCTTCTCTCTAAGACTTTCTTTATATCAACTGAATAATTGGAACAAAGAACATATAGCCTCAAAGTATAAACACATGGCCTAAAATATTCAGGATCTGGCCCTTTACAGTTTGCTGATTTGTGGCTCATCTTAGAGAAAGATAAATAGTCGTGAGGCTCCTTCTCTGTGCTTTTCCTTTGAAAACTCCGTGGTAATCATTTGCTAGCCCCTCCTTCTTCCGCAGAGACCTGAAAGTGTCCAGCTGACTCACCTGAGACCACAAAGTTCTATTAGAAATTAAAGTCTAGAGAAAATAAGAAGGCAATTTGGGGTTAAAAGCATGTTCTTCAATTTAATTTTACCAACAGTAAAGTATGTATTGTGAGCTCTTCCTCTATTTGTGTATATTGCCTAGTTGGTTTCAAGTCTGGAGGAAAGAACTATATAATTTATTGTACTGCACAACCTCAGTTTCTTCCTTTTTATGGCAAAAAAGTGTTGGAAGTATAATTTCCTTCTTGAAGTCTCTCCAAAAAGGAAGTGACTGCTGACTTTTTTAAGTTGGCCATATCCTTTCTGAGGATGCAATTCTCTTCATGACTCATTCTTAAACTCTATACCACATAAAACCAGTTGTACTGATGCTCAGAAAGTTTAGATGTTTTTTCCACACTGCGCTCTCTGTTTATGAGTATCTACATGTCCTTTTATGGAATAAATCTAAGTCACTATAACTTTCTTCAAAGTATGAGCTTCTGCATGGGTTTTCGTTTTATTTGAGGTCTGGTTTGTTTAAGCACTTAACTCCATGCTATGCTAATTGATGCCTTTCATTGATTCACTGATTCATTGCCAGAAAATTTGTTCATGTTGATAAGGAAGAAAAGCTTAAAGATGAAAAAGACAAAAATAATGAATAGCAGCTTTTTAGCTTTAGAGAAAAATACTTTAACCACTAATAAACATCTAGAAATATACCTAAGAAAAATCAGTCTATAATGTTTTGCCCATAGTTTGTCATTCACTCAGTTAACTCACTGATAATTATAGAAAATTCCCATAACATAGCAGTTTTCTCTGGTTTCCTATACATGAAGGGGGATGAAAGAGAAGAAAATGAACAATTAAGAAAGGACTTTAATAGTCAATCAAGAAAATCTGGCTTTGATTCAATAGATATTCATAAAGGGTAACTGAGAAAAATGGGTACAATGTTTGGGAGACTTTGGAAGTCTCAGCTTGACCATCGAAGCATGGGTGTGTCTGTCTGTGGAAGGATGAACAGGGTGGGTCCAGAAGAGTCTAGTCTGTTGGCTGGAAAAATTTAAGGGTATTTAGCAAAATAATTCATCCTAAGGAGGGTTAGCTGTGTTCGAACTCAGTGAGCCACTGGTGCAGGAATGCAGGCACAGGAAGGCCAGTGAGGGATTGATTACTTACCTGGTCTCTCTGGCTCTATGGCTGCTGTCAAAAGGAGGCCACAATAGAAAGTGATGAAAGTGAAAAGAGCAGTTTCCTTTGAAGACTCCATTGAGGACAAGCATTGTGCTTAACAGCTGTGGAACAGGGAAGCTGGGCCATGGGACTAGGGCGCGGGGGTGGGTGGGGGGCACATTCCCTTTGGAGCTTTACAGCTGTACACTGGAACAACCCAGATAAATGAGAGGGCATAACATTCAGTCAGCCTCAGTGCAGTTGGAGGATTGTGGCTGCTTTATTATGTAGGCAGTGATCAATAACACCACAGAGCCCCAGCTGGGTCGTTAAAAACTACCAATAGAAAGAAAACCCAGTACCTGCTACCATGTACCCCTCAAATCCAAGTTCCCCATGCCTTATCCCTACCAAGCTTCCTAGAGCGTAAAGACCGTGAGAAGTCCTATGGTCAAGAATTGCAGGATCTTGAGTTATGAGAAGTGAAAGCCACAAAGAGATATATCATGAGATATCATTAAAAGTCATTTCTTCCAGGTTAGGGGTCTGGAAAAGACCACTTAAAAAGATGTCGGAGAGGAGATAATAAGCTGCAGAGGTAAGAGCACTAGATGCTGATCATGTGAACGAGCAGTGTGGCCTTGGCCAAGTCATTCAAATGTTTTGGCTGTATTCCTTCATTAAAAGAAAAAAAAATGTCAAATACCTTGGCAAGGTCATCGTGAAATTCAAACATAATCATATGTGGAAAAATGCATTATATTTTCATGGAACATGGAGAGGACATTATATATAAAAGCTTTGGAGCCACTGATTTATAGGACAGGCTATCAAGTCACTTGTCTCCTAATATAAAATGCTTCTGTCCTCTTAAACCACTTCCCCACATACACAATAGTCTTAGCAAAATCTAGAGGTATTTGAAATAGCTGCTTTGAGGAGTAGCCATGAATGACAGCATACTCCAAGGGGATGTAGTGTGATAAATGAAGCAAAAGCTGGCACGCACACACACAAAAGGGAGAGGAAGAAAGCCTTTTGGGTAGTAGGAAGTAAGGCCATAAAACTCTTCGCCTAGTTTTAAAAGTTTTCAGAATACATCCCAGTTGCTGTTTGGTCTCCTGGGTGGTGATGGTCCTATTGGGGAATCTTAACTCTAAGCTGCCTGCCAATCTCTAGTTTGTCTGTTCAAGAAGAGACTTTTTTTTTTTTTTTTTACTTTCATGAAACCACTGAAATCCCACATTGAGGAAAAACAACAAGGAAAACAAGACCAATTATTGAGTATTACATGCCCTCTCACACTAAATATATAACAAGAAAACTTCTAAATGGTAATAAATATTTTATTTATTGTTTTTATTTTATGTGTATGAATGCATTGCCTGCATGTTTATAAGGGCACCTGTGTCATGCAGTGCCCACAGAGGTTAGAAGAGTGTATTAGTCACTTTTCTGTTGCTGTGATAAAGCACCATGACCAAGGAACTTATAAAAGAATTTATTTGAGCTTACGATTGACGGTTCCAGGGAATTAGAGTCCATTGTGGCAGGAGGCATGGTGGCTGGAGACTGGAGCAGCAAACCGAGGGTCACATCTCGCAAAGAGCACAGGAAGCAGAGAGAACAACTGTAGACCATGAGGCTTGTTAAAACTCACTAAGCCTGCCCCCAACAACACACTTCCTCCAGCACAGCCACACCTTCTAAGACCTCCAAAAACAGTGCCACCAACTGGAGACAAACGTCTGAATACCTAGAGCCTATGGGGGACACTCATTCAAACCACCACAAAGAGGGTGTTGGATCCTCCTGGAACTGAAGTTAAAGACAGTTATGAGTTGCCATGTGAGTGCTGGGAACCAAACCTGGGTCCTCTGCAACAGAAGCCAGTGCTCTTAAACTGACCCAACTCTCCAGCCCCAGTAATAAATGTTTTGATAAAACAAATCTGATGCTGGACATGGTGCCATAGACCTTTAATCCCAGCACTCAGGAGGCAGAGGCAGCAGATCTCTGTGAGTTCAAATCCAGCTTGGTCTACACAGTCAGTGAGTTGTTCAAGGCAAGCTGCAGCTACAGGGAGACCTTGTGTCAAAAAAGACCAAAACAAACAAACAAAAACAACAACAACAACAACAAAAAAAACTGGAGAAAAAACAAATCTCAATTGCCCCAGCAGGAAGACAGACCTCTCTCACCTCTGCTAAGTCTCTGTCGTCCATAGGCGCAGCGAGTTTTCTAAAATGAATGATGCTCTGTGATGATGCATTGTTCCCTGATAGTTCATCTCCACAAACAACAATTTTTTAACCAATAACAATTACTGATGAATGTTTATGAGCCTCGCACTTCATATATATATAAACCACTTGATTGCAGAATGGAGACTTGGGGGCTTGTTTAAGTCCAGGAAGTCAAGCGTATTGTTTCACAGTCTGCTTTCCTCTTCAGGTTCATGCATTCATAGGGGTTGTAGAGTCCGCTTCTTTGGCTTTTACCTTTAGGTTTATCTTGTTCCAGGGTTAGAGCTGGTTTTCTTATTTGCCTTATGAAAACTAAGATCATTTTTTTATTAATTCCAAATTCATCCTTTAATAAATACTGATCAGCTTAGATCTATCTGAATTCTACTAGGTAAATTCTACCCCATGTATGGAAGTCATCTTTATTCATGGAGGGAGGGAGGGAGGAAGGGAGGAAGGAAGGAAAGGAGAAAAAGAGAGACAGAGACAGAAGCAGAGACAGAGAAAGCATGTGTGCTGTGCCATGGTGCACATTTAGAGGTCAAAGGACAACTTTTAGGAGTTGGTTCTCTCCAGGGATTGCAACCTGGCCCTCGGGCTTGAGGGCCAGCACTTTTGCCCACTGAGCCATCTTGCTGGCCTTATCTAATTGTTTTTTTAATGATTTTTCTTGCCTACACTCTATGAGAACAAATGTTTTGAGCCCATGAAGTCCTTCTTCCTCAGGTATCCCACCTGGAATGTGGTGATACACACAAGACACACTCATCTGAGAAAATGTTAAACTTAAAGAAGAAAATACCTAAATACTAATTTCATGTGTAAAATGAGAATCAATTTATTTATTTCACCAGTTATAATTTTTTCAGACAGGCTCTTACTTGAGCCCATTTGGAAATCACTCTGTAGCACATGCTGGCATCAGCTGGAATTACAGGGCTATACCACCATAACCAGCCTTTATTTTTTTTTTAATTTTTTTAAGCATGGATGTTTGAAAATATTAAACTACCTATGTGGTTCACCTTAAGTTTTGAAGGGCAGTACTTTCAATTCGGAATACCAGTCTCTTACCAGAGACCCCAACCTACTCCCAGATGAAGTCCACATCTTCTGGCCTATTCTCTTTTCCAGTAGTCATTAATATTAGCAGGCATGAGTTAATAACCCAATTCCTTTTGATAACTTCTACTTTGTTTTTTTAACTTTATTTATTTATTTTCTATGTGTATGAATGTACTGTCTGCATGTAGGTTTGTGCACCCGTGTCGTGCAATGCCGCAGAGGTCAGAGGAGGGTCTCGGGTTCCCCTGGAACTGGAGTTCTCCTGGAATTGGAGTTACAGAGGGTTCTCAGCCACCATGTGGGTGCTGGGGATCGAACCCGGGTCCTCTGAAAGAGCAGTCGGTGCTCTTAACCGCTAGGCTATCTCTCCAGCTCCGATAACTTCTACTTTGGATCAAGAAGTTTCTCAGCTCACACAGAGGAAACATACTGGTCCTGAAATTATTCCACCAGGAATAAGAAGAACATTTTTTTTTTATTCTCAGGAGATTTAAAACAAAAAGGGAAGAATGAGGACAGATTATTCACAGATATTCCTACTTGTGTTGGAAGGCACAATTGGCTTCCTCGATAATTACGTTCAGTGTGTCAACTCTCAGCAGGAAGTGAAATAAAGTTAGTCTGATATTCAAGGGCATGTAAAGGTTCTTCTGAGAATGTGGAGTTAATAAAAATGGATAGTAAAACTAGCCGTGTTTTTCTTGAAGGAAGTTCACAGGCAGTATCAATCTAGCCCAAGGGAGCACTGAGACTGGATATTGTCCAAGTGCTTGACACCAGCTCAACTTATTCCCCATTGTGTGGTTCGCCATTATTTTTACACCTCTGATATTCTTGCAGAAAATCAGTGCATATAGACACATTTATAACAAGCCGTTGCTGACTTATTCAAACCTGGTTCCTGATGAACAAATATCCAGACAGATGAGCCTTGTCTCTCTGCTACCTACTGCTGCTTCCACTGATAGGCTTGGTTTTCCTTTTCCCCTAATCTTCAAGTTCTGCTTCTGGGACCCATTGTTTGTGAGGAGAATAGCAGTACTTCTCATAAGGAGAAGCAGCGGACATAAACAGCATGACAAGAAGTGGATGGCTTAGTAAGCACAGCTCCCAGATGGGGCTGAGTCGGCCTGTATTTTCCTTGCTAGCTCTGAAACACCTTGGGGTGCATCCCTTGATTTGTTTTATTGTGCCCACAGGTGTTACAACATCTTCAGGATTAACCCTCAGCACAGATTTACTTGAATCTAGAAGCAATCTTTTAAAATGCAAATGTTGGAGTTGGAGAGATAGCCTAGCGGTTAAGAGCTGACTGCTCTTGCAGAGGACCGGGGTTCGATCCCCAGCACCCACATGGAGGCTAAGAACCATCTTTAACTCCAGTTCCAGGGGAATCCGACACTCTCTTCTGACCTCTGCAGCATTGCACAACACAGGTGCACAAACCTGCATGCAGACAGTACACTCATAAACATATGAAAAAAAAATTTTTTTTAATGCAAATGTTTCTGAAGGTGTTAAAGGGCTTTTGCTAATTTATACATTCCTGTGAATTTATTCAAGCAAATTGCATTTCTACTTTGGACTTACTGCTTAGACAATATCATTTCAAAATAAAGGATTACAAGGCTGCCTAGATGTGGCTTCTCCTTAAATCAATCAAAATAACATTTTAGAGGCTAAAGAAATCTGTGTCAACTCATTGAAGGCATTTTTATTTGAGGGATGGCAAATTCTTAGAGATCTTACATAAATACCACCTCTCAGATTTCCTTCAAGTGTAAAATGATGTTCGTTTGGGGTTCATCAACATTTTGTCACAGAGTCAGGAGGGACTCAAGAGGCCCCACCCCTCCCCTAGGGTCTATAGGCAGTTTAATGGGTGGCTCTGGGAGGGAGAGACGTTTTCTTCAGTAGTATGGAGACTGCTAAGTAGCTCTTGCTCCTATAAACAAACCCTCCCCTGTGTCCCTGTGTTTCTTTTTTGGAAAGGAAGACTATTTTGTTAAAAAGAAAAGCAAAAAGAACAACAAAACTGGGTTCTGTGAACAGGGTTAATCCATTTGGGCCTTCGGTGTCCTGGTGATGATTTTGTCCTTCTCAATGATGTGGACAATGACGCCATGTTTATTAAGAAATGCTAGTTAAACAAATTGGGTCACTCCCAAGAAATACAAACATGAAAAGGACTAGTTGGGAATAGGAAGAGGACCAGCAGGAATGCAGAGGGGACAGAGAGGGCAATTAGACGGGTATGATCAAATATATACAGGTATGAAATGTCATAAAATGAAGCCATATATGTAACCAGTATATGTAACCAATGTAGCTAATAAAAAGTGTTTTTAAATGACTCAAAAACTAGGAATATTACTACTCAGAGGTGGAGCACTGGGTAGAATACCATTTATGGTCCAGAAATCTTAACTGGGGGGGAAGAAATTTCCCCTTTGGCTACAGGGAGGCTAAGAGGATCATGCAGAACAAAGGCGAGTGGCATCATCTCTGCAGTCACTATCTCACCAGTTATCCTTGTCTATGGGAATAGCTGTGCAATTGCTAAGTGACTGATCATCAGGACGTCTATGATGAAAACTGGCAGCTCCGTCTGACTCTGTTTATCTTCGTGGAGGCTTTCCTACTTCACACCGAACATTGTAAGAAGCCACTATGTTGTTCTTGGACTAAGTCTGCTTCTATCACTTGATCAGATCCTGCCCACGACGTGGGTCATCCTATTGGGTTCTGACCCCATAGGTCACCTAAGATTATGGCACATGGTGACAAGGATATTTTACCTGATCAAACTTTACTCAGGCTCCTGGACTCTCTAAACCTGTCCGAGCATTTTTTTGTAAAATCCATTTTTTTTTTTTTTGTAAAAACTCTGCTGTTTATTTGGCAAGAAACTTCCAACCTCATTATCCAGTCACCTTCAATATCTCTCATTCATGCCTTCAGCATTCATGAAGGATGTCTGATTAACCTGGACTGCTTATTTGGTTGGTTTAGCAAGAATTTACTTTACCCCTGATCCTTCTTTCTCTCAGTAACTTTTTTTTTTTTTTGGTCTTTTTGAGACAAGGGTCTCCCTGTAGCTCTGGCTATCCTGGAACTCACTATGTAGACCAGGCTGGTGTTGAACTAACAGAAACCTGCCTGCCTCTGCCTCCCAAGTGCTAGGATTAAAGGCCTGCACCACCACATCCCGCTTCTTCTCAGTAACTTTTTATCCACTGACTTTATACTTCTGTTTAATCATAAGTTCTCCCTTTCCCTTACTGTTTTCAGAGTTGAACCCAGTCTCTCCCCAACTTTGAAATCCCATTGCTGGGGCTGGAGAGATGGTTTAGCAGTTAGAAACACTGGCTATTTGTGTAGAGGACCTGGGTTCAGTTCCTAGCACCCACATGGAGCCTAACAACTGTCAGTAACTCCAGTTCCAGGGACTCTGACATCCTCTTCTGACCTCTGGAAGCATTGCACAATGTGGGTGCAGTTATATGTGTGTAGACAATATACTCATACACATAAAATAAAATAAAAATATTAAAAAATATTAAAAAAAACTCCCACTGCTACAGTCCTCAAAAGCCCTCTTTAATGCATTGTGAGTGTATATTCACGATGAATGATACATGTGTCCCCCCACCTTCCACCTTGCTTGCTGCTCTATTAACCAGGCTAGATGGGCAGACACCATCAAGGGAGTCTCCATTTCTCCTTCATCACCCAGAAGGATCACTCTGATTAAAGGTACACACTATCACCCAGCTTTTCTTGAGTTCTGGGAATTCAAACTCAGATACTGACACTTGCACAGCAAGTGCCTTACCCCTAAACCATCTCTCAAGCCCTCTCTTGAAGTGTTTCAAGGAATGTCCTGAATTATTTTCCCTGTAACAGTGCCCAGTTAAATATTATCAGTGGTAGTTCAAATGTTCTTAACCACAGATCCAACTTCTCGACACACACACACACACACACACACACACACACACACACAAAACCAGTGAAGAGAACTTGAAACCTTAGCAAATCATTATTTCTCTGATCTTCTTGAAAGAAATAACATTATTAATACTTTTAAATTCACACTGATGACTCCAACACTAAAAACAGCAATTCTTGCAGGATTCTACAGAGTAGGCATTCAATAAATACCTGCAAACTGGCTTGTTCAATGTATTATTAAAATCATTGAAAATTTATTCCCTGATTTACTTGTAAATATGTATTTTCTCTAAATAACTTCTTATTGTAGATAACCAATCTATTTTAGTTTCCATTTGGCATAAACAGTTGCTGCACAAATTTATAGAGTGGGGAATTTATTACAGTAGACAGTGCAGCCATCCATTCCAGATAGGAAAGAAAACGTGAACTCAGTAAGGACTATAGAATAAAACAGAACAGAATCCTTAAATTTTTCAGATAAGACCAGCAAGATGGCTCAGTAGGTAAAGATGCTTGCCCCCAAAACTGATGGGTGAACTGCTTTATCTCAGACCCCACATCAAAGGGAGAACTGAGCTGTCCTCTAACCTCTATATATGCACCATGGCATAACCCTTTCCCCCTACAAATAATAAATAATAAATAAATGTAAAAAATAAATTGAGAATTAAAACTTTTCAGATATACCATGTTTAAAATAATTTTTTTACTAACACTTTGCAATACATTTATTCTTTGCTGAGTCAGTCACTGTAGGCTCAGAAGTATGTAGTATCACCATCAAGACTGCCTGGAAAAAAATATTTCCAGTCTTGAAAACTACACCATTTCAGGGAGAGAGCGCCTTTGGTGTAGTCTTTCAGCAATTCAGCAAAAGAAAATAGTTCTAGAAGAATTATATTGCACAAATGAATCAGCGTGACACAGTCAATCAATTCATAGTCTATTTTTGCAACAATCTCTGAATTGATATGAGGGTAAATGTGGTCTATGCATAACTCTGACCTGATAGGAGATTTAGCTTAATTAAAATATAAAAGCACAGGGGCTGGAGAGATAGCCTAGCTGTTAAGAGCACCAACTGCTCTTGCAGAGGACCCGGGTTTGATCCCCAGCACCCACATGGCGGCCGAGAACCGTCTGAAACTCCAATTCCAGGAGAACTCCAGTTCCGGGGGAATCCGAGACCCTCTTCTGACCGCCGCGGCATTGCACGACACGGGTGCACAGACTTGCATGCAGACAGTATATTCGTACACATACAGAAATAAATAAAATAAAAAAAATTAAAAAAAAATATATAAAAGCACAGATAAGACTAACTTTTTTAATGTCCTGGTAATCAGTAGGATTAGGGCTGGCCAACTAACCAGGTTTCTGGCATTTATTCAAAGCCTGGGTGTGTGGCCCACGGGCCAGACTGGAAGCTGTTTGGTTACCTTGGGCAGGGGGCAGACTGAGTGTGTTGACTAGAGAAAGACTTAGAAAATAGTGGGGGTTCAGGGAGCTATGGTTTGTAGCACATTATGTATAATTACAGTGCATACCCAATAAAGCATGTTCCGCGGATTCTTCTCTTCATGATTGAAGTCATTGCTTCTTTAACAACAACCCAGTGAGATCTTGATGAGCTGTCTGTATCTCTCTGGATTAAGAAATATTTGGAAACTGCAGTAAACTAACGTGACTTTCACTCCATCTTTGTTCTCTCATGTTTTATTTTCTTTAAAAATATGTTTTTGGATTTAACAAATAATAAGAAAAAATATGATTTTGAGAATGGTAAGAATAATAATCTTTTAACAGTGGAATTGAGGCAAAGAAAATATTATTGCTATATCTTGTCTATTACTCATCTTTTATAGTATAGATAGGAAATATGTGTTCAGTAGAATTTAAAGTACCCTACATATGGTCTTATGTACATTTATAATCATCAATTGTGACAAATTTTATTTTAATAAACAAATATACTATAATCTGTGCAATCACCCATCGATTTAGTTTTTTTCAATTTGTTAGAAACAAATGGTGGCATTTCACCCCTTCTTTTTTTCTGTGATCTTCAGGTAAATATATAATTGGAATTACTCAATGTCTATGAATATTTATGACATCCCATGTCTCTGTCTCCAGATTCCTTTCAGGAATTTTCCCTAGTATGCATTTGATCACAACAATATATCATTGATGATTTGCTGATGGCAAATTAAGTGATGAAAAAGATAACCTGTGTTATTCTGTTATTAATACAAACCTTTTATGAAATACATTTAATTCCTGGTACACGTAAGGCATTAGTAAATGTTGCATAAATCAACCAGAGACTAAGACTCTTAACAACCCTGTAAGATTTTCTTTGCAACATCATGTATGTTGTTGAGTGTTTTGCTTCATAGTATTTGTCACTAAAATTACTATAAAACAATTATAATAGCACCTGCTTTGTTGACTGTATATATTATTTTTCTTTAAAAATTTTTATTACATTTGTGTGTGTGTGTGTGCTCATGCATGGCACATATGTGGTACTCAGAGAACAACTCTGAGGAGTCTTTTCTTTCCATCTACCACATGGGTCCTGAGGAGTGAACATAGGCTGTCAGGCTTGATGGCAAGCATCCATTCACTTGAGCTATCTTGCCAGCCCCCTTTCTAAATATTATAAGATTTGTTCCTTGAATATTGACTATTATTGCAGAGATGTCTTCCCCCAAAACAGGGAAATAAATATGATACAGTTAACATCAAGGGCCTTAGAATATGGTTCAGTAGTAGAGAATCTGCCTAGCATGTCCAGGGCCCTGGGTTCAATTCTCAGTTCTACCACTGACAGGTGCCATCAAAAGTAAGCCCACATGTAATGGCTCAGTGCATAAGATATTATGAAAAAGAGACATAATTGATTCTAATCTGGAAAGGCTAGAGTACAACCTGTTAACCACATATTTAATTAAAACTTTGTTATCAAGAAGTTCTACCACACCATGGATCCTTAAGTAAGTATCTTCAGAGGCTAGTAGACATAGTACTTAACCTAGTCATGTCCCAGCGAAATTTGAGTTTTGGCAATTGGGCCTTCAATTTCTCTTAAATTTATCCTTTGATATTAACTAAAATCAAAAGAATGAAAGAAAAAAACTAGCTTGTCATGACATTGTGTCTAAGCATAGTATTTATCTTATGGCAGTGCTTCTTAGCATTTCTTATACAAGGCTGCTTGGGCCTTTGTCCAAGCCCCTTCCAAAATATTATACAGTAGTTAAAAGTTTCAGGCTAGTGTAACCCAGCCTTTCTAGATGCTTAACAACCATACCTAACGCCCATACCAATTTGGCCAAAGGTCCCAAGGGACAACTCCATTCCTTGCCTTCAGAGGTCAACTAAGTCCCAGGGGACTATGCATGGGGACATCGGAAATGTCCTGAAAATGTGAGTCACCAGTCTTCCTGTGCAGGGAGATCTTGGAGATCCACCAATGGGACTTCAGCCAGTGTCCAGTCTACAAAGAGGAAAGTCTGCTCATGCTTCAAAAAGGGAAGCCTGGTCTAGCAAGACCTGACCTTGTCCTTGAGTGGATGGAACTAGTAAATGAAAAGCCAAAAGGAGCCAGGGGCTCCCTTGCCCCCCTCCAAAATCTGAGGACCAGATCTTCAACTGACCTTGAGTAAACAAAAACCCTGGTCAATCTGGGCTAATAGTGTGGCCTTAAGCATCCAAAAGGAAACTATAACCAGAAATAAATAATTAGTAAGGCCTGAGAAATTGTATTTCAGGTATAAAACTTGAGATCTTAGAAAAAGGACAAAAGGAAAAAGAAAAAAAAGCACTGTTGTTTTGCCTGTCTTCAATTCTTATTTGCAAGTGCAGCTACCCTGTGGCTGCTCTGGCCATCCTTCAAAGCCATGAGGCACAGCCCTTCAACTTTCCAATGTGGACCAAAGACCCATGTCTCTCCAAGAATCCTCCAAACCCTCAGTGCCAAATGGGGACTGCTGAGACATCCAGCCTGTGGACTGAGCAACCAGCAGGGGCCCAGCCTCCTCAGAGCACAGATTGCCATTGCTGGACTACCCAGGCTGCATCACGGAGACCAATACAGGAAGATCAAGACAGGACACCAGTGCTCAGTGGACCTCATTTGGTGACCATGGGAAGGGAAGACCCCAGTGTGGATCTTAACAAAACACCATGGGGGCTGGAGAAATGGCCTAGTGGTTAAGAGCGCCGACTGCTCTTACAGAGGACCCAGGTTCAATCCCCAGCACCCACATGGCGGCCTAAAACCGTCTCAAACTCCAATTCCAGGAGAATTCCAGTTCCAGGGGAATCTGACACCCTCTTCTCACCTCCACGGCATTGCACGACATGGGCGCACAAACTTGCATGCAGACAGTACATTCATACACATACAGAAATAAATAAAATTAATAAAAAATTTAAAAAAACAAAACACCATAAATAGTAATACTTAATAATATACACAGGGCAGGTCTGATTGTTGTTTGGGTTTGCCAAGGTGGAGCCTTCAAACAAAACACTTCCTTAAGGAAATCATGATTTCTTTCAGCTTTCCTGTTGCTGTCATAAAATACCATGACCATGGCCCCCTGTAGAGAGAAGGGTTTACTGGGCTGATGGTTCCAATAGGCTAAGAGTCCCTCATGGCAGGGAAGGAGGTGGAACAGAAAGCAGAAAGCTCACATGTTCAAGCAGGCACAGGTAGCAGAAAGAGACAAACAGCTAAGATTATTTTTTAATAATTTAAAGAAAAGCAAAAGGATGTTTGATTGGTAGCTGGGATGATTTCAAGGGAGAATAAATCTAGTGCAGGCTTAAAGAATACAGTAGCCTCATGAGGCTTGCAACTACATATTTTCAACCACACAAGTGAGTGGGCTGTGTTCCTGAAACAGATGTTGTGTTGTTTTGCACAGCTGTGGTAAACAGTCTCAAAATCTGCAGGGAACAAACATAAGGACCTAAATATTCTAGAACAGTTAATCATGATTTGACCTCAGTATTAAGTATTACTAAGTACTGTAAGACAGTTACCTAAGTATGGTTAAGACTGTTACCTTTTCAGAGAAGCAGTCACAATCAGACTCTGTCTTACATTCCCGGGGCCATTATGTATGCACAAGACTTCCTGGGAGAAATGCTGCCTTAGCTGGTGGCCAATTTCCTATATCTGCTGCTGACATTATGCTGTACATATATACCTCTCAGTTCTTTGACCATGCAGAAATACTCTGAATTCCCTGACTAGAGACCCCAGCAAAGACCCATGTGGTGATAATACTGGATATGATAGCAATAAAGATTGACAAGCAGCAGAGAATCCTCTCTCAGCACCTAAGCATGAGTTTTTCCTCCCTGCCCATTTCTGTACCCATCTCTCTTCTAGCTAAGATACAGGCTCGTTTGCCACACTTCTAGCTCATTTTTTTCATCATAATTCTAACAAAGCAAATATTCTTTAATTCTTCCTAATCTTCTCTATTTATATTATAGGAAATTTTATTAATCACAGGTGGCATCTAAAGTACAGAGACCTGTCCCCAGGACCTGCCACCTCTGTCTGATCTTCCTCCAACACTATTTCAGGAAAATGAAACGTATTCATATGAGCATATGAAGTCTTTTTCCCCTCATTGTCTGTTACTTAAAATTCTTTTAAAAATAATTTAGGGGCTGGAGAGATGGCCTAGCGGTTAAGAGCGCCGATCGCTCTTACAGAGGACCCGGGTTCTATCCCCAGCACCCACATGCCGGCCGAAAACCGTCTGAAACTCCAATTTCAGGAGAACTCCAGTTCCAGGGGAATCCGACACCCTCTTCCGACCTCCGCGGCATTGCACGACACGGGTGCACAAACTTGCATGCAGACAGTACATTCATAGACATACAGAAATAAATAAAATTTAAAAAAAAATAAAAATATTTTATTTAGTATTTTTATTGCTGTGTACAAGTGTATGCTTGCATGTAAGTGCACCTGTGTTGAGCAATGCCCACAGAGGTCAGAGCAGGACATCAGATCTCTAGAATTGGAGTTACAGGCAGTTGTTAGCCATCATATGGGTGCTGGGAATCGAGCCCAGGTCCTCTACAATAGCAGTCAGTGCTCTTAACCACTGAGCCATCTCTCTAGCCTCTCTAATTCTTAATGAATTATATTTCATTATAATTCATTAAGAATTATAATGAAAACCCTTAGAAATCTCATAAAGGGAAGAGGGTTGGTTTTTTAGATTGTTTTTCAAGTCCTTGTCCCTGAATGTTCATCAACACTTATGGTTCTAATACCCAGTAACTATATATTCATTTTCCTTTACAATTTCAATACCTTGCCAAAACTTTAGCTTGCATATATTTGAGCGAATCCTGTCATCAGTCCACAACAGAAAGGAAAGCCTGCAAGCTGGAATAACTACAATATATACCACATTCAAGCGTTCCATGAAAGCCTGCTTTATCCAGTTAATTTGTCTAGCACTGAGGTTATAGAGATAAGTGCCATAGGCTAAACGTCCAACTGCTTCATGTACCGTGAAGATTAAATGCAATATAATAATGGTGGCCAGGCGATAAATATCAAAAGAACAAGCTTCTTCTATAGGCAGAGTCTTACAGATTTGGTAAAGTGAACCAATGAGGAGACAGGGAATTTCTGATGAAAGAAGCAATGGATGCAAATACAAGGAAGATGAGTCAAGTTCTAAATACAGTTTGGTATGGCTGAAGCAGTAAGTAAAAGTCAGGGGGAGAAGAGGAGGCTAGAGACGTACAAGCTTCGCATTATGAAGAGACTGGCCGGGGCTGGAGAGATGGCCTAGCGGTTAAGAGCGCCGACTGCTCTTGCAGAGGACCCGGGTTCAATCCCCAGCACCCACATGGCGGCTGAGAACCGTCTGAAACTCCAATTCCAGGAGAACTCCAGTTCCAGGGGAATCCGACGCCCGCTTCTGAACTCCGCGGCATTGCGCGACCTGGGTGCACAGACTTGCATGCAGACAGTACATTCATACACATACATAAATAAATAAAATTAATAAAAAAAATTTTTTAAATGAAGAGACTGGCCTAATAAGCACAGACAATTTGATTTTCTACCAAAGACAATATGAAGACCGTAAGCATTTTCCCATACAACAGATGTACAATAAGATTTAGCTCATTTTTATTTTGATCTTTTGAGACAGTCTTACTATATATTCTAGGCTAGCCACAAACATATGGAATATGTAGGCATCCTCCTTCCTTACCCTTCCAAGTGCTAGAATTATAGGTATGTGCCACCATGATAGACTCAGATTTAGTTTTTTAAAAAGATTATCTCATTTGCATTAGAGATAATGGATAAGTGATATTGATGTTAAAGGCAGAAAGACCAGTTGATAGGCTACATTTCAAGGTAGCAGATGTTTGATGCAGGGTAATTACATGAGGGATATCAAGGGGAGGCATAAACATTTTCAGTAATTAGTAGAAGATGGATTTGATGACGGTAAATGTACACTTAACAAAAGGACTAAAACTAGAGTGATTCCACAGTCTGTGGTTGGAACGAGTTGACCGAAAGTGCCTTCAGCTAAGAAAGGAAATGGCTTGGTGTGCTGAGTTTAAAGGTCATCACACATGTCAAGACAGTCAAATGGGAGTGAGTACAGGGACCTCAGATGCAGATTCTAGAAGGCAGTCCCCAGCCTACTGTTTTTCTCTGCTTGGTGTACAACTCCCAGCATGACCCAGTCCAGCCCACTCCAGCCTCATGAGTCTGTGAACTAAACACTTGTCAAAAGCTGCTCATGAGTCACTGTCCTGAGAATGTGCCAGGCCCGCTCTTTCAAGTTGAGAACACAAAGCTAATGTCAGAGACAGAATAGTATCAGATTTTCCAGCTGAAGCCCCCTTGACCCTGTCTTATGTGACTTAAAAATTTATAGTACAGGAGGCTAGAGAGATGGTTCAATTGGTAAAGTGCTTGCTGTCGAACCATGAAGACCTCAGCTTGGACCCCAGGGACCTGTATAAAAAGCCACACATGAGCCGGGTGTGGTGTGTGCACGCCTTTAATTCCAGCTTGGGAGCAGAGACAGTGGATCTTTGTGAGTTCAAGCCAGCCTGGTCTAAAATGTGAGTCCAGGACAGCTGGGGCTACAGGGAGACCCTGTCTCAAAAAGACCACAAACAAAAAAAAAAAAAAAAAAGCCACACATGACAGCAAGTGTTTGTAATCCCTCATTGCTGGGAGGCAGAGACCAAAGGAGCCTTGAGACTTGCTGGCCTGCCACCTATCTGAATATGTGAGCTTCAGGTTCAGTGAAGAGATCCTGTCTTAAAAAGTAAGGTGGGGAACCTCTCAGAAAGACACTGATGTTGACCTCTATGTACATATGCACCTGTACACACACACACACACACACACACACACACACACACACACACATTTAGAGCCTAAACCTTGAACTTTTTGTTGTTTCTGTCAACCTGGACAGGACTATTATTTAGCCATTTCACTGACATGGTAGACCATGTGATGCTTTTCATAAAGACCTGAACACATTGTATCTGATGTGCTGTACTTTAAGGACTCTCCATTTGTTGAGCAGATGATCTTTGTTCAAGCTAGAAGAAGAGGCCTATGTAGTTTACTCTAGCTGTCATCTATTCTCAGGTCTTTGTCTTTTTGTTTGATAGAAATGTTTGAGTTCTGCATTAGTCTTGAACTATTCCCATATCTCATTCACATGAGTAGCTACTACCAAGAGCAACCCCATTTCAATTTGTTCATATTGAGAGAAGTCTAAGGAGAATGTAGTAAGCAGTGCTACAAAGTAGAGGCAGATATCCCCAACTTTGGAATTTTCCACTGAAAGTACATTGAAGTCTGATCACCATGCTATAGTCTGCATAAGTGTTTCCATAGCAGTCTATGTATTTATGCTTGGTCAACAGGTTGTGGTGCTTCTAGGAGGTGGGGAACACTTTAAAAGGTAGAGTCTAGTAGGGGAGCTTTTAGTCATTTGGAGGGCCTGCCCTTGAAAGAGGTATTAGGATTCCTGAGTCTTTTCCTCTCTCTTCTGGCTTTAAGGCAAAAGCTTTGAAACTACACCATTTTGCCATGATATATAAGAGGCAAAACTTCAGTGGGATGACTGACAGTGGACCAAAAAAAATCGAAAGTAAGCCTTCTTTTTTTTAACTTAAAAAAATTTTTTTTTAAATTTCTGTATGTGTATGAATGTACTGTCTGCATGCAAGTCTGTGCACCCGTGTCGTGCAATGACGCGGAGGTCAGAAGAAGGTGTCGAATTCCCCTGGAACTGGAGTTCTCCTGGAATTGGAGTTTTTAATTTTTATTGAGCGCATTTCATACAACATTTCTTAATCAAATTTAGACTCATTCCCCCATCCATGCCCACTCCTCACCCCCCCCCACCAGAGCTCATGGATTCTGTCATACACATTAAGTCCTGTCTTGCATCTTTTTCTCAGTCTTTTTTTATTTTATTTTTTATTATATTTTAAGGGATTCACAATATAAGAGCACAGTTGTTTTCAGATCACATTGACATTGCTCAGTTTGCCATATAATTAGGTAATTGGTGCGAGCATCCACAGGTGAGGGATACCATTCATCCTTTGTTTTTCTGGGACTGTGTTACTTCACTCAGCCTGATATCTTCTAGCTCCAGCCATTTACCTGCAAAGCTCATGATGTCATATTTCTTTACTGCTGTTTAGAACTCCATTGTGTAGATGTACCACATTTTCTCTATCCACTTTTCAGTTGAGGGGCATTTGGATTGGTTCCAGCTCCTTGCTATTGTGAAGAGAGCTGCAATAAACATGGCTGTGCATATACCTCTGCAGTAAGATGAATCTTGTGGGTACACGCCCAGGAGTGGTATGGGTGGGTCAGGTGGCAAGTTCATTCCGAGTCTTCCAAGGGTTCTCCACACTGCTTTCCATAGTGACTAGACGAGTTTACATTCCCACCAGCAGTGGATGAGTGTTCCTCTTTCCCCACAACCTCTCCAGCACTTGATATCATTTGTTTTCTTGATCCTAGCCAGTCTTATTGGAGTAAGACGATATCTTAAAGTGATTTTGATTTGCATTTCCTTAATGATTAACGATGTTGAACACTTCTTAAGATGTTTCTCAGCCATCTCTAATTCCTCACTTGTAAAGTCTTTGTTCAGCTCTTTGCTCCATCTATTGAGTTGGTCATTTGTTTTCTTTCTTCTTTGTTTTTCGAGTAGTTTATATATTCTGGAAATCAATGCTTTGTCAGATGTTTCTGCTGTGAAGGTTTCCTCCCACTCTGTGGGATTTCTCTTCACTTCCTTGATTGTTTCTTTTGATGTACAGAAGCTTTTGAGTTTAATGAGGTCCTATTTGTCAATTGTCAACCTTAATACTTGTGCAGCTGCTGTCTGATTTAAGAAGTCTTTTTCTACGCCTATGTCTTGTAGTCTGCTGCCAACTTTTTCTTCTATTGCCTTCAGAGTTTGGGGTTTCACATTGAGGTCTTTTATCTATTTGGAGTTGACTTTTGTACAGGGAGAGAGGTAGGGGTTTAATTTCATTCTTCTACAAGTGGTGATTCAGTTTTGCCAACACCACTTGCTGAAGATGCTGTCTTTTCTCCATTGTGTCTTCTTGGCCCCCTTGTCAAATATGAGATGGCTGAAATTGTATGTGTTCAAGTTTGGATCTTAGGTTTTGTTCCTTTGTTCAACAGGTCTGTTTTTGTGCCAGTACCAGGCTGTTTTTATGACTATAGCCCTGTAGTATAATTTGAAGTCTGGTATAGAGATCCCCCCGGTATTGCTCTTTTCACTCAGGGTTGTTTTGGCTATTCGGGGTCTTTTGCTTTTCCAAATGAAATTAAGGACTTTTTCTTTCCAAGCCTGTGAAGAAACTCTTGGGGATTTTAATTGGGATTGCATTAAATCTATACAAGAGTTTGGGTAGAATGGTCATTTTTACTATATTAATTTTCCCAATCCATTAGCATGGGAGGTTTTTCCACCTTCTGATGTCTTCTTCAATTTCTTTCTTTAAGGGTTTAAAATTTTTGTTGTAGAGATCTTTGGTGTCTTTGGTTAGGTTTGTTCATAGGTATTTTATTGTTTTTAAGGCTATTGTGAGTGGGAAGGCCTCCTTGAATTCCTTCTTCAGTTGCTTGTTGTTGGTGTAAAGAAAGGCTACTAATTTTTCTATGTTAATTTTGTATCCTGCCACTTTACTGAAGCTGTTAATTGTTTGTAGGAGTTTTCTGGTGGATTTTTTAGCATCCCTTAAGTAAACAATCATATCATCAGCAAATAGGGATAGCTTGACTTCCTCTTTTCCAATTAGTACTCCTTTAATTTCCTTTTCTTGCCTTATTGCCCTAGCAAGTGTTTCAAGCACTATATTGAAGAGGAGTGGTGACAGGGGGCAGCCTTGGCAACTTCCTACCTTTAAAGGGAATGTTTCTGTCATTTCCCCATTTAGGATGATATTGGCTGTAGGTTTCCTGTATATGGCTTTGATTTCATTGAGGAATGATCCCTCCAATCAATTCCCTGTAGGATTTTAAGCATGAAGGGATGCTTTTTCTGCATCAATTGAGATGATCGTAGGGTTTTTGTCTTTCAGTCCATTTATATGCTTGATGATATTTATTGATTTTCGTTTGTTGAACCATCCTTGCATCTCTGGTATGAATCCAACTTGGTCATGATGGATGATCTTCTTGATGTGGGTCTATACGTGATTTGCCAGTATCCTGTTTAGAATTTTGGCATCTGTGTTCATTAGGGAGATGGGTCTATAGTTCTCCTTTTTGGTTGTATCTTTGCCTGGCTTTGGTAATAGAGTGATGCTGGCTTTGGTAATAGAGTGATGTTGGTTTCATAGAAGGAATTTGGGAGAATTCCCTCTGTTTGTATCCTTCTAAACAATTTCAAAAATAATGGTTGTAAGTCTTTTTTGAAATGTTTTATAGAATTCTGCCATGAAACCATCTGGGCCTAGGGCTTTTGTAGTTGGCAGGTTGGTTTCTTATTACATCTTCAATTTCTTCATATATTATGGGTCTGTTTAAGCTGTGATCTCTTCTTGGTTGAGCTTTGGTGATTCCCAGGATTTCGGAATATTCATCCATTTCTTCTAGGTTTTTCAAACTTGGTAAGATATAGATTTTGTAAGTATATCCCAGTGTATGTTTGGATCTTTCATTTGTTGTGGTATTGTCCCTTTTCATCATGGATTCTATTGATTTGGAGTTGTTCCTTCTTGTTATGTGGTTAACTGGGCTAGAAGTCTAGTCGTATTCTTTTTATTCTTTCAAAGAACCAACTTTTGGATTTCATTTGATTTTTTGTATTGTTATTCTTGTTTTCTGCTTCATTGATTCTGCTCTGATTTTTGTTATTTCCTCCTATCTGTTGCATTTAGGGCTCATCTGTTATTGCCTCTCAGTGCTTTTAGCCTGCAGTGTTAGGTCATTCACTTTGCTCTTTCTGTTTTCCAAATAATTGCACCCAGGGATATAAACTTCCCTCTAGACTGCTTTTTAAGGTGTCCCATAAGGTTTTGCATTGTGTTGTTGTTTATCATTGTCATTCAGTTCCAGGAATGCTTTTATTTCTTTCTTATCTTCTTTCTGACCCATTCATTCAAGAGTGCGTTGTTTAGTCTTCCATGTTCTCTTGTAGATAGTAGGGCTTATCTTGGTGTTGATATTGAATTATTTGCACTGTGGTCTGAAAGAATGAATGAAATTATTTCAATCTTTTTGGATTTGTGGAGGTTTCTTTCTGTGCCCAGTATGCAGTTGATTTTGGAGAATGTTCGTGGGGTGTCTGAGTAGAAATTGTATTCTCTGGTATTAGGGTGAATATTCGTAGATGTCCATGAGCGTCCATTTGGTGTATCATAATCGTTCAGTTCAGATGTGATTTCTGTTATTTCTTGTCCTGTTGACCTGCAAAGGGCTCAGTTAGGTATTTGAAGTCCCCTACTTATGAGTGTATCTGGGGTTAAATCTGGCCCGTTGGTCCTTGGAGAATGTCTTTTTTTTTTTTTTTTTTTTTTTTTGGTCTTTTCGAGCACTAGGTCTCCTGCAGCCCCCAGCTGTCCTGGAATTCCTCTGTAGAACACAGCTTGCCCTTGAAGGCTCACAAGATCCACTGCTCTCTTGTCCTCCCATTGCAGGATTAAAGCATTGTACTATCTACCGCCTGCCGTAGTAATACTTTGTCCTTATTAACGTTTGGTATACCTAGAGATTGGTAGTTCACCTTATACTTCATAATTGGAATGATCTTTTCGTTGGTGAATTGTTTCTTGATAAAAATTCTTCAATGGTCTCATTAGTGTTTCTCTTCTAATTTCTTTTTATTGTGCGTCTATTTGTCTTAATATTAAAATAGTTAACACCGTGCTTTCTTTTTGGTACCATTTGCTTGGTGATATTTTTCCATTCCTTCACTTTAAGTGTGTGCCTATCCTGAAGGTAAGATTGTTTATTGTAGACGACATATCAATGGCGTTCCTGTTCTTTTTTTTTTAAATTATTATTTATTTTCTGTATGTTAGAATGTACTGTCTGCAGTGCAAGTCTGTGCACCACTGTCGTGCATATGCCCGGAGTCAGAAGAGGGTGTCGGATTCCCCTGGAACCGGATTCTCCTGGAATTGGAGTTTCAGACGGTTCTCGGCCGCCATGTGGGTGCTAGGGATCGAACCCGGGTCCTCTGTAAGAGCTGTCGGTGCTCTTAACCACTAGGCCATCTCTCCAGCCCCAGGTTCTGTTTCTTAATCCAATCTTCCAGTCCATGTCTTTTGATTGGGGAATTTAGTCCATTAATATTTAAGGTTATGACTGATAGGTTTGTGTTGCTTCCTTTTGCCTTATTATCCATTTGCAGTTTTGGTTTAGGTTTCTACTTCTGCTGTTATGCTTTTATTGTTTTCTCTTTCTAGGTGCCTGGGGATGGTTGCTCCTTTCTTATGTCCTTTGAATTGCTTCAAGTATTCTCTGAAGGGTTGGTTTTCTGGACATGTATTCATGGAAGATTTTTCTCTCTCCTCAACTATAATTGACATTTTTGCTGGGTATAGTAACCTGGGGTGGCATCTATAGTCCTTTAACACTGGGAATGCTTTGCTCCATGTTCTTCTTGCTTTCATAGTTTGCATTGAGAAGTCAGTTGTAATTCTGATAGGTTTCCCCTTATAGGTCACTTGTTGTTTTTCTCTTGTGGCTTTAAGTATTTTGTCTTTGTTTTGGGTGTCTAGCATTTTGACTATGATATGGCCTGGAGAGTTTCTTTTCTGATCTTGTCTGCTTGGAGTTCTATGTGCTTCTTGTATTTGTATTGGTTTGTCTTTTTTTAGTTTGGGGAAATTTTCATCTATTAATCTGTTGAAGATCTGATCAATACCATTCTCTTGGGATTCTTTTCTTTCCTCTATTCCTATGATGAATAGGTTTGATCTTTTCATAGTGTCCCACAGTTCCTGGTTGCTCCACTTTTGTGTATTTAAAAATTTTTCATAATCTTTACTTTAGGTTTTTAGTTGTTCTGTGCTATCTTCCAGGTCTGATATTCTTTGTTCTGCTTCTTCCATTCTGCTTCTGAGGCTTTTTCCATTCCTTTCCTCTTGATTGGACGAATGTTTGATTTCCTTTTTCATTTTGTCTTCTGATTCCTTTAGTATTTCTACTTCCTTTTGGAACTTCTCAATCTCTTCCTGTAGCTCTTTGCTTTGCTGGTTGGTTTCCTTATCTTTTTCAACATGGGATCTTTTCAGTGTTTCCACTTCCTTCCGGAATTTGTCATTCTCTCTCTCTCTAGGTCCTTCTTTAGTTTTTCATTCTCTTTTCTTAATTCTTTGATTTGCTCTTTATAATCTTGTACTTCTTTAAGTATGTTCACAATTGTACTTCTAATATCTGTGTCCTGGGCCATCCCCAGGGGGATCCCACTGTAGGAATCTTCTACAGGTTGGTAGAGCTGGGTGTGGAATTATTCTGCACCTTTCCCATGTTGTCTCTTCTTCGTGTCCCTGGCATATGGGCTTCTCCTTGCCTGTATTCCAATGTGAATCCCAAATGCCTCTTCACTGTGTTGAAGGCTTGCTTTGCTTGCCTCCTTCAGATGACTTCATTGTTTGTTTGATTGATTTGTTTTTCTCCTTTTCTCCTTGCTTATGGAGTATTGACTGGTCTAAGCTTCAGGCTTTCTATTGGAAGTCTAAGTCACTCTTCCCTTTGTATTCTGAAGGTTCTCCAAAGAATCCACATGGACATTTCTTCGGCAATCCCAGTTGGGGGTAGTGGTGGTTCTGTTTAGCCTGTGCCCCAGTACCTGTGCTTCAGGTGGTCTTGGGAGATCCCCGATCTCAAGACTCACACAAACCCACCTTTTATACCAGCTGGGAGGACAACTCTGGCCCTACAGCCACACCAGCCAATCGGGCCAAAGATCAACAAAGACAACGAAATCCAATCAAACAACCACCTGGCTGAAGCACCTAGCTCCTGTGCTTCCGGTGGTCTTGGGATATCCCCAATCCCTCAGTCTTTTATAAACTTTTCAATGCACAACTTTACTGTATTTGTCAGTTCTTTGAATAGATTTTTCTCTCTCTTTTTTTGCTCCCTTTGATTTTATATTATTCCAAATTATGCATGCATTCATAATCTATCCTTATGTAATCCTATGGTGTATTCTATCATATAGGAATATTAATATTCATATTCTAAAAAAAAGAGAATGTAAAGTTATACTTCTTTTTACCTGCATGCAACTTTACTGTTAAAATATGAATCTCTAAATGTGCTTCGGAATTAACCTATAGTTTATTTTCAGATTTTGTAATTTTGATTTATGTGTGGAGCCTTCTTTTTTAAGTTGACTATTTTAGGTATTTTGTAAGAGTAACAGAGCACTGACTAATACAAGTGATAAAGATGGAACACCTTTAAACTCTATCCCTGCAACAGCAGCCTCAAGGTTTACTGTCTTGAACTGTTAGAGGCCTTGCCTTCAGTATTTAGTAGGAAAAAAGAGTTCTTTGTTTGGCAGCCAACGCTATATTCAGAAACAAGCAAATGTTCCTCAGACATGGTCTCCAAGACATTAGATAAATTATGGGTGAAATTAGATGAAATTTTGTAGGCTAGCCTGAGAAAAGAAGAAAATGACAGTAAAGCATATAACTGAGCTCACATTAGGTTTATAACCATCCTGGCAGGAATGAAGGAAAAAAACTTGTTTAGTCTTTATGAGACAGGGTCTCCCTGTAGCTCCAGCTCTCCTGGAACTCACTATGTAGACCAGGCTGGCCTTGAACTCACAGGAATGAAGAAATTATAAGAGACACTTGTGCAAACCTTTGACTATCAGATTACTGAAACAACAGATACCACAAAACTGGAATTTCCACAGGAGTCTAAATCTGGGAGAAAGAACAAGCTGGAGTCCTGGTGCCAGCCAAAGAAGGAACTTGTCTCCAGAAAGAGACAATTCAGAGAACTCGTATGACCACATTTACAAGAGACTGGCTGGAACAGTGATGTTGGGTGGGGTAGAACCTTTTAGTTATCCAGACATTGTGCTGTCTATTTGAATAAAAACCTTTTGTCAAGACCCAGAGATATGCTTGGAGCCTCGTTGGACCTCCTTGTTACTCTTCCTAATGTGGCCACACCAAATACATCTCATTTTTTTCCTACTTTTCACTATTACTGCCTCTTTAATGGTTAGGGCAACCACACCCCAGGCTCTGAACCCTAACAACTACAGTAACAAGTTCAGTATGGAAAAAATTTGTATCCTATCTTGAAAGAAATTTGGGCAGAGACAATCTTCTCTATCATGATAGAGTAACCAGAAATGAGCTTGTTTCTTTAAAAAACTATTCCTTGAAAAAGAAAAACAGCAAAGGAAGCTTTCTGAATCCAAATCTGTCTGCCCAAATATTCCTGGAAGAACATCACTGAAAGTACTTATTTCCAAGAGATTCTTACCTGCTTGCTGCCTTCTTTCTTATAGGTGAATATTGGCAAGAACACTCATGACACATATTGGTGGTAAACAGACAAAAGAAAGCAATTTGCAGAAGCTATATAAATCCCAATGTTAATGTTAACATCTGAGGTATATCCAGCTATCTGTTTACCTGTCTGTCTGTCTGTCTGTCTGTCTGTCTCATTTTACCATTCCCTCTGACATTAAGAATTGATTGAGAAGCTGGACAAGGTGATGCCTACCTGTAACCTCAGCAGGTTGAGGCAGGAGAATCACAAGTTCAAGATCATCTGGACTACAAAGAAAGACACTATCTTATAAAACAAAATTAAAAAAAATAGAATTGGTTGAGGATTCAATGATATTTTGTGAATGGGCTAGAAAATTTTAAACTTTTGGTACTTTACATAACTTACAAAGTTACTCTGTTCCTATCCTGAATGAGCTAATTTAGAAATAAAGTATGTGGCCAAAACAATTAAGAGCTTACTATTAAAACAAAGTAACAGTTTTTTAAAAAGCCATTAGGAAAGTGGTTAAAAGAGGTGCCAAATGCCTCTTTTAATAAATTACATTCCCCCAAGAGGCAATAAGGAATAACTTTTGCAGTACACTAAAGATAATGACTATCTCTGTGCTGGATAGCTTTAGTGTCAACTTGACACACCTGGGTTGAGGGAGCCTCAGTTGGGGAATTGGCTCCATTGGATTGGCCTGTGGCCACATCTGTGGAGTATTGTCTTGATGGTCGAGCAGTGTGGGAGGGCCCAGCCCACAAGAGTGTTGCCAACCTGGGCAGGTTGTTGTATACTGTATAAGAAGGTGGGCTTGGGGCTGGAGCGATGGCCTAGCGGTTAAGAGCGCCGACCGCTCTTGCAGAGGACCCGGGTTCGATCCCCAGCACCCACATGGCAGCCGAGAGCCGTCTGAAACTCCAGTTCCAGGAGAACTCCAGTTCCAGGGGAATCCGAGACCCTCTTCTGACCTCCGCGGCATTGCACGACACGGGTGCACAGACCTGCATGCAGACAGTACATTGATACACATACCGAAATAAAAAAAAAAAAAAATGAAAGAATAAATTAAAACATTAAAGAGGGGGCTTGCGGCAATCTGGAGTCCAGGGAAGGCAGTTTTTTGCACGGTATAGCAATTGAGATATAATCACATGTTGCACCGAGATATCCGAATAAGAATACACATTAGGATTACAGTGCACGGACTAAGAGTGTTGAGGGACCAGGACTGCATGTCAAATTTCTCCGTCAAGTAATAGCTATCATGAGACATTGCACCAGCTCCTGCCCTCGCAGGTATTCTGCATCCTGAGTTCCTGGCGCGTGTGGCTGCCCTGAGCTAATTGGCTGAGTGGAAGGAGCGTATATACTGGATAAGAGAGAGAATCTATTCAAGTGCAGAGAGACACGCACTGACAAATAGTATTAACAGTACAGTTTATGAAATTGGCATTCGCAAAAGCATTTATAAAGCTAAGTGAGGCGGCATCGAGGCGATCATCCCAATGACCACGGAAGCAAGTAGGCTAACGCTATGTACGAAACCATCTGTCTAGCCATCCATTGCACGGAGCTAGAGGTGCGTCAGCCAGGTTGTGATGTATTGATTGGATTTCAGTTGTCATTGTTGACCTCTTACCTGGCCCGATTGGCTGGTGTGGCTGTGTGGGCAGAGTTGTCCTCCCAGTGGTATAAAGGTGGGTTTGTGTGACTCTTGAGATCATGGGCGATCTCCCAAGACCACCTTGAGCACAGGTACTGGGGCACCGGCTAAACAGAACACCACCTACCCCAACTGGGATTGCCGAAGAAATGTCCATGTGGATTCTTTGGGAACCTTCAGAATACAAGGGAAGAGTGACTTAGACTTTATATAAACAAAATTGAAAGCCTGAGTTCTAGACAAGTCAATACTCCTAAAACAAGGAAACACGGAGAAAAACAACATCAATCAAAAAAACAAGACAATGAAGTCATCTGAAGGAGGCAAGCAAAGCGAGCCTTCAACACACACAGTGAAGAGGCAATTTGGGATTCACAATTGAAATACAGGCAAGGAGAAAGGCCCATATGCCAGGGACACGGAAGAGAGAGACAACATTGGGAAAGGGGCAGGAAGTAATGTCCAACACCCAGCTCTACCACTGTTAGAAGATTCTACAGTGGGATCGCCCCTGGGGATGCCCAGGACACAGATATCAGAGGTGCAATTGTGAACATACTTAAAGAAGTACAAGGATTATAAAGAGAGGCAAAGGTCAAAGATTTAAGGAAAGGAGGATGAAGAAACTGAAGGAAGGACGCTGAGAGAGAGAAGAGAAGTGGACGAAATTTCCGCGGAAGAAGTGGGACGACACTAAAAGGATCCCATGTTGTAAGGAAGACGATAAGGAACACCAAAGGCCAGCAAAGCAAAGGCTTGACAGGCAAAGGATGTCGAGAAGTTACAAAAGGAAGTAAGAAATACTAAAAGGAATCAAGAAACAGAAATGAAAAAGAAATCAAACATTCGTCCACAAGAGGAAAGAATGGCAAAAAGCCTCAGAAACAGAATGGAAGAGGCAGAAAAAAAAAAAAAAAAAAAAAAAAAAAAAAAAAAAAAAAAAAAAAAAAAAAAAAAAAAAAAAAAAAAAAAAAAAAAAAAAAAATACACAAAAGTGGAGCAACGAGGAAGACTGTGGGACGACCACACGAAAGTCAAAGCCGTAATTCGATCATAGAATTAGGAGGAAAGAAAAGAAATCCAAGAAATGGTATTGAGGATCAGGATCTTCAACAGATTAGATAAAGATGAAAAAATTGTCCCCAAACTAAAAAATGACAAACCAATACAAGAAGCAACATAGAACTCCAAACAGACAATATCAGATAAGAAACTCTCCAGGCCATATCATAGTCAAAATATAGACATTCCCAAAACAAAGACCAAAAATACTTAAAGCCCAAGAGAAAAACAACAGTGACCTATAAGGGGAAACCTATCAGAAATTGACAACTGACTTCTCAGTGCCGAAACTATTGTGAAGCAGAAGACACGATTGGCAAAATCCACTTCCCAGTGTTAAAGGACTATAGATCCAACCCAGGTTACTAATAGTAACCCAGCAAATAATGTCAAGTTGGATAGTCTGAGGACGAAAGCAAAAAATCTTCCATGACATAAAAAAAAAAAAAAAAAACCAACCCTTCAGAGAATACTATGAGCAATTACAAAGGAAAAAAAAGATGCAACCATCCCAGTCACCTAGAAAGGAGACAAACAATACAAAAACCATTAAAAGGGGCAGGTAAGTATAGCGAAAACCCTAAAACCAATAACTGCTATGGATAATGAAGCGAAGAAAGCAACACAAAGCGCGAATCAAGTCATAAGCCTAAATAATTAATGGACTAAATAGTTCCCCAAAAGTCAAAAGACATGGACTGGAAGATTGGATTAAGAAACAAAAATCAGGAACCCCATGGCGTAACTGTACCGATAGAAGTATAGGAGCCTAATCCTGTGGTTAAGGAGAGCAACGCGAATCAAGACCATACTTAAACCAGAGGACCCGGGTGTATGCCGAAAAAGTCCCTAAGTATACCTTCTTACATGTCGACAGGACCTATGCCATGAGCACGTTCTTCTGGAAACGCCAATTTTTCACAGCAGAACTACTCAGTTCTCAGGGGATAATGTTTCCGACTAGCTTTTTACACACTCTTGTCAGTGACCATCACGTCGGCATATATGTGCAACGGTAGCAAGGTGTGGCAACATACTGTGCATGCAGACAGTACACTTTTTTTTTTTTTCTTAATATTTTTTTAAAATTAAGAAAAAAAGAAACAGAACCCAGTTGATATGTCGTCTACAGATAAAACACATCTTTCCTTCAAGGATAGGTACTTCATTAAAGTGAAAGGATGGAAACAAATATGTGTCCAAGCAAATGGGTACCAAAAAAGGAAAGCAGTGTGGTTACTATTATTTTAATATCAGACAAAGATAGACTTCAAAAGTAAAAGAAATTAGAAGAGACAAACAAGGCCAATACATCCTTATCAAAAGAACTAGATTCACAAGAAGATTTCACAATTATTTATATATATGCACCAAACTCATGGTATGACCCAAACGTTATATAACGACAATTCACGCCACCAGGTTGAGGCGTTGGTGTTGTAAGTTCATTAGCCTTTTAATCCTAAACGAGATATCAAATGGTGAGGCTGAGAGTGCCAAGTTATCGGTGTGATAAAAAAGTGGTTTTAATGAAGCGGTAGATTCGGGAAACGGCAACAAGCCTGGATGCTTCAGAGTATCAGAGTGAAAGATTCCGAGACCGAGCTGGGGGCTGGAGGAAGAGCCACTGCCGTTGCTCAGAAAATGGAACCACAAAAAATATAAAACAAAAACAAAAGAAAAAGACAATGAAATTTCTTCCAGGCACCAGCTAAAGCGCACAAAGATTGAACCCCCAGTAGTGCGGACCGGATAAAGTAGGGGACTGTCAATGAACCCAAACTGTGAGCACGCTGTTTGGGAGAGGTTCGAACAGGCAGCAAAAGGAATGAAAGCGAGAGAAAAACTGGTTCTGAACTGAACGATTATGAAAGTACACACAAAAGTGGACGGTCCACAGACATCTACCGAGATATTCGCACGGACCTAGATACCTTGCCGAGAGGAGAAGTACGAGCGTTGATCTACTGTCGAGCGACCCCCCACAGAACATTCTCCAAATCAACTGCATAACTGGGACACAAGAAGAAAGCCGTCCAACAGAACATAAAAGATTGAGAATAATTTCATGGCATTCTATCAGACCTATCTAAGTGGCAATAGACGTGCAGTACACACAAGATAGAGAGCGCCGTAGGCTAATCGTAATCCACAAGAAAGAACATGGAGACTAGCACTCACTCAAACCACAGTATTGAACAATTGAGTGGGTACAATGAAAAGAGAGATAAGAAGAGAAGAAAGTAAAAAGCAGTTCCTGGAACTGCGCGAGAAATGAACGGACAACTGAATGAATAGCAGCAGGACACGAACACAGACAAGACTATGCGCGAGCGCTTAAAAAAGGCAGTCCTAAGAAGGGAAGTTTATTAATCCCCTGGGTGCGTGAGATGATTTGAGAAACACACAAGAGCGATTCCAAGTGAATGATCTAACACCGCAGCTGAAAGCACTTGAGAGGGAACAATAAATGANGAGCAGTGACAGTATAAGAAGGCAGGCTGGGCATGAGCCAGAGAGCAAGCCATGAGCAAGCCAGTGGACAGCATTCCTCCATGGCCTGTGCTTCAGCTCCTGCCTCCAGGTTCCTGCCCTGAGTTCTTACCTTGGGCTCCCTGAGTGATCAACTGTGACCCAGGAGATGTAAGCTGAATAAACCCTTTCCTCCCCAAGTTGGTGTTGGTCAGAGTGTTTTGTCACAGCAATGGAAGACAAACCAGGACAATCTCCCTTTTAACTTTTATATTTTCAGTCTTAAAATATAAATCAATATGTAGTAAATATTTTATTTGGGGCCAGGAAAACTCCAAGAAGGAAACTGTGTATAAAATTTGATATTGTCAATCACCCATTCTCACCAAAAGGAAACAAAATGTTGATCATGATAAATAAATTTAAGATATAATGTTTTCCCTTTTTAATTTAGAAGGCACTTTAAAAATAAATTCTACATCTTAATACCCTTTTAAGGTGACATAAAGTTGAAAGCAAGGTACCGAGATTTCCAGTATTCTTCCAGCTCTACATGCCTAGTCCTTCCCACCAGCAATAATCCCCACCAAAGTGGTAGCTTCCCTACACACGATGAACCCACATTGGCACATGAAAATCACCCTGTCTGTCATTTAAAGTCGGGATTGCTCTCTGTGGTGTACATTTGAGGAATTAATTCTCATTCATACAATTACCTGACATGGCTCCACCTTTCATATCAGTCCAAACTTTGTATTCTTATAGCAAAACTATGTTTCCAATTTTGTAAATATTAATACCCAAATATTTTTTGCTTACAAATTTCTTTGTATTATAATTTATAAAAATGGGCTCACTTCAATGTTAAATTATTTTTAATTTTTTAAAATTATTTTTATGCGTATGAGTGTACTGTCTGCATGTAGGTTGGTGCACCTGTGTCATGCAATGCTGCGGAGGTCAGAAGAGGATGTCAGATTCCCCTGGAATTGGAGTTAAAGTCAGTTCTTAACCGCCATGTGGGTTCTGGGAATCGAACCCGGGTCCTCTGCAAGAACAGTTGGTGCTCTTAACCGCTGAGCCATCTCTCCAGCTTCTCAATGTTAAATTAAAAAACCAACAAGAAGAAAAGTAGAAAAGGTAATTGTCGTCCTGACCTGACTTTGGTGAATTGTTCTGTATGGGCATATGAAGCATGCAGCATACTCTAATAAGGCTACCTACCTTAGATTTTGGTTGAGCTCCAGTTGACATTTGGTTTGGTACACCATCAAAAGTTCTAGATGTTTCCACAATTTCCTTTCTTCTGGTCTTTTAAAATGTTACTTGCCAGGTTTGTAGAACCCTATAGAAAAATAAATTTAAATGTTATTTTTGCACATACAAAAATGTTTTCCTACATAATAATTCAGGTAAATAAATTACTTTATGTCAATAAAATGCATTTTAAAACCACAGGTTTTGAAATTTAACATAAAATATGAAAGTCTTAAACATTAACAATTTTTTTCCAGATACAAATACAAATGTGATCAGTCCTAGTAAAGTCTGAAAACTTGTTTCTAAGTGAAGTACAATTTTACTCTATCAAGGTAAAATATATTACTATATAGGTATGTTTTCAAAAGCAAAACCAAGCCAGACCTGGTGACACAGACCTATGATCCCAGCTATGCAGAAAGCTGAGGCAGAAGGAAAACAAGTTCAAGGACAGTCTAGGATGAGTTCAAATCTTGGGCCACTCAGTGAAACCCAAGCTCAAAACATAAAGTTAAATAAGGATTAGAGATACGGTTCAGTGATAGCTTGCTTAGCATGCACAAGGCTCCAATCCAAGGATTGGAGCCCCAGTACATAAGGAGATAGAGAGAAAGGGGGAGAGGAGAAAGAAAGAGAGAGAAAGAGAGAGGGGCGGGGAGAGAGAGTACTTTTATGGATTTCTAAGGCAGGTTTATTTTTGAATTGACAAATGGATATATATTTATGATGTTTAACCATGCTTTAAAACACACACGCATTGTAGTAACCCTAAATCAAGGTAATTAATAATACATTACCTCACAGGCTTAAAATGCTTTATCTGAGCAATAAACAAATTTCTTGAACTTGTTGCTTCTGATGAATAAAACTTTTGTATCTCTTGACCAACAAAAATTGGAATGACAAAATGTGGTTCCTTCAGCTCATTATTCTCTTTAGCCTGATGATTTATGATTTCAGACCATATGTTTTAAGAGTAGGGAGTAAACTTTATATTTATGGGGAGTGGAGGAATGGCTCGGCAGTAAAGAGCACTGGGTGCTCTTGCAGAGGACCCAGGTTTGATTCCCAGCACATCAGCAAATATATGGTGGCTAATAACCATCTGTAACTCTAGTTCAAGGGGATTCAACACCCTCTTCTGACCTCCATGGGCATTGCACACCACATGTGCACTTACATACATCCAGGCAATACACTCATACACATAAAATAAAATAAAAATAATAAAATTACAAAATTATATTTATGAAGGTTAGCTATCCAAGTAAGATGATTTTAAATATATTAGCAGAAAAAGAATTATACATTTTCCAAGTCTAAGAACAGTTTTTCAATAATAATAAACAAATTCTGAACAAAGTAGAATAATTTTCTACTAATGGTCCCCCCAGTTCTTCCATACCCTTGCATGTCTAAGCTATGTAAGTATCCAGAATTCTCTACTTTGATGTTCTATCATGGTTTTTCTTATACCGGTTTCAGTAAAAGTTAGGGGATATAAAGTTTTCATTCAGCTAAAAATTCACTCATAAATGATGGTTGGTTTGGTTGATAGGGCAGAGGAAGAAATGTGGGATAATCACATTTATTTTTGTATCCAGCACTGCCAAATGTAAGCTATTTTAAACTATGCTCTATTTCCTTAATTTAAGTTCACCTGTAAAACAATACTTTGGGGCAGTTACCATACTCTTTGTGCCTGGCAGATTTAGCCAAGGGAATGTGAGTACATACGAATATGCCATGTTTAAGGAGAATCTTTAAATGTACTGATTAAAAAAATTGTATTTCTCAAGAGGTGGTAAGGCCCTGCTGTTGAAGACCTGATGCAAGCATGGGAAAGATGTATTGAGACCACACTTGCAAGTGTACAGTTGGTCTCTGGAATGCCAGAGAGTGTTACCAAAGGCCACTAAACCAATAAAGCAAATATTGGTCTCCTTGAGACAAGCAAGACTCCTCTGTCAGCATCAGTTACACCTCACCTGTCTGGAAATACTGTGCAGCAGTGGCAGCCACATGTCTGTATATCCCAAATCTAATTGGCTATTAGCTCTCTCCTCAGAGGAATAATTCACGGCTAATGGCACAAGCTAACATCCTCTAGCAGTTAGGAGAAGTTATAAGCCACAGTAAGACCTTGTCATCTTTTACAGAAAAAATATAATTCATGGATTAGCATACCATCCAAACATCTGTGTCTATACCAAAGTAACCTACCATAATAATTAGTACTGTTTAAATGCCTGTATATCTAATTGCTTGTGCTTCATTAGTAGGATTGAAAGGTTATTCCTGGACAAACTGTCAATCCATGAAAGGAAACAGCCAGAACTAATCAGAGTCCAAAAATGACATCTCTAGAGAAAGTAGACTGTTTTGCTTCTCGTCCACCAGCACCCCTTTTCTAAGCCTAGGGAACAATCTGTGGAAGAGGGGTGTGGTAGAATGCAAGGGCTGCGATTGGGGTGAATGGTGAAACTACAGCAACATAGACTGGACACTTATTTGATCAACATGATTGTACATATAAGTCCCACCAGCTGGATGGCGGGAGCCTTGGGCTGGGTGGGTTTGGGCATAGCTGCTTGCAAATTGGTTTTACATGAAGGATGCTTGTACTCATAACTTATTATTGTTAAAAAAATAAAAAATTGAAGAAAAAAAGAAAAAAATTGTATTTCTCTTATTTTGATCCCAGAAACAGCTCCTCTATGGGGGCAAAGAATGCTGGTGATAATGGTGGTAGTTAATAATTCAATATTTTTGTATTGCATAATATATTCAAATATTTACATATTTTGGGACAATTTTCTAATTTATTCTTTGACATAAAAATTTAGTATGTCAAAATGTGCCAGGAAAGAATTTAAATGACATACAAATGTGCTTACACTTCTGCCTTTGAGAAAGGGCCATAAAAAAGTTAATGAGCCTGTTTGCTATTTCAAGTACACAGTAACTAAATAGTATGAACTTTCTTAATTTGAGGGGAAAAGGGCAGAAAAATGGGACTTCATAAAAAGGCAGTCAGGAGAGGTGCTAGCAGAAGCCGGCTATGGAGTTGACCAGCGATCACCACTCTAGTTTTATCACTGAGGATGCTCATCTCTGCCAGATGGTGTAGATGCAGTTTGATGGGTGCCTACAAGGAATGATAACTTGGGCTCCTTTGCCAAATACTAATGGAATTGGCCACTGTTACAACAGGTAGTCTCATAAGTACCACTGATGTTTTTTTTTTTGGTCAGGATGGGTCCACCTGAGGTATAGGACTAACTTATTTTTTAAAAGTGACAGGCGGATCTTTGTGAGTTCAAGGCCAGCCTGGTCTACAGAGTGAGTTCCTGGACAGCTGGGACTACAGGGAGACCCTGTCTCAAAAAGACCAAAAAAAAAAAAAAAAAGTGGATCGCTCTGGACATTTATTTTTTTTAAAGCTTTCTCAGGGAAAACTAACATATCCTGTACCAGGATATGAAATACAAGATCTTCCATCTGTATTTACATGTTTACTACTTGACTCTTTTTAGTAATTCTGGTGGAGACACTGTGTGGGATTTCTTGGATTGTTTCAGAAAAGGTTTCCTTTTTTTTTTTTGGTCTTTTCGAGACAGGGTCTCCCTGTAGTCCCAGCTGTCCTGGAACTTACTCTGTAGACCAGGCTGGCCTTGAACTCACAAAGATCCACCTGCCTCTGCCTCAGAAAAGGTTTCCTAAAGAGTATAAGTTATAGGATCAAAAGGCTATATATTATACTGTCTATATACCTACATATCTAATTGCATGTGCTTCATTAGTAGGATCGAAAGGTTATGCCGGCAAGCTGCAGCCCATGAAAGAAAACAGCCAGAACATGACTAGAGACCAAGACCTCAGCTCCAGAGGAAAGTAGACTTTTTTGCTTCTCATCCACCTGTGCCCCTTTTCTACGCCTAGGGAACAATCTGGGAAGAGGGCGGTGTGGGTAGACTGTAGGGCTTCGATTGGGGTTATGGTGAAACTCAACAATATAGCTGGACACTCATTTGATCAACTTGATTGAACATACAAGCCCCCCCCCCCCTGCTGGATGGGGACCCAGAGCTTGTGTGGTTTGGGCCACAACTGTTTCAAAATGGTTTTTACCTGAAGGATGCTTGTACTCACAAATTATCACTTATTGTTAAAAAAATGAAAACAAAACAAAACAAAAAAAGCAGAGAAAGATGCAAGAAAAACTTACGGCATGACATGCGTGATCTGGGATGGGTAGGCGGTGGGGTGGGGGGAAGGGAAGGGGATATATGCCTGAACGAATTGGAAAATGATGTATGAAATACCAAAGCATCAATTAAAAAAAAAGCTATAAGTTATTTGATTGGTAACATTGTAAATAAAAACTAAGATTTCATTCTTTTCGTTATTATAATATTTCTTCTCCTCTTTCCATCTCCCTCCTTCCCTCATTTCTTCTTTCCAACACTATCCTCTCTTTTTTTGGTTCTTTCGAAGACAGGGTCCTCCCTGTAGTCCCAGTGTCTGGAACTCGCTCTGTAGGGGGACCCAGGCTGGCCTTGAACTCACAAAGATCCGCCTTGCCTCTGCCCCATAGTACTTCTAATTAAAAGGCGTGCCACCAAGCTTGGCTTTTTTTTTTTTTTTTTTTTTTTTTTGGTCTCCAACCCTTCCTTTTTAAACAGTGTCTCTCTATATCCTAGGTTGTACTCAAATTCATGGTAAGCCTTCTGACAGTTGGGATTACAGGCATGCACCACTATGCTGAGCTGTCATGTTTCTCTTTGGATGCTGGGACACCCCTACCTCCACGAATCTTTCTGCCTAAATCCCAGCAAGAATCTCTTCCATTATTGACTCTTAGCCTAATCGATGATGAGTCTCTGTGGAGATGGGAAAATAGAGCTGAATCTGGAGAAATTGGTCATTGTAAACCAAAAAGCTTTCTTGAGCTATAAGCTCAGGTACAATCTTATGCAGTGTTTCTTGGAAGTACACTATGGCACTTATATTTTTATGTTGTTATAAGGAGTGTCTTTTAATAAATTGTTTTTTCCAAGTTCTAATGATAATATGAATTCAACTGATTATTCTTAACTGATGTTGTATCCATATGTATTCATAAACCATCTTTTAATTTATTTACATACTTTTTCATTTTATAAATGCATATATTTAAAAATATTTTTTTCATTGGAGCTGTCTGTGCAATCTTACATCTGAAACTAATGATTGTCCTGTTTCCTCTCTATTCCTTGTACTTTTCTTTCTTTTATTTTCCTTATTACACTGGCCAGGATGTTCAATGTTTATTGACTAAAGGAGGTAAGAGAATACAACTCAGTCTTTTCTCTGGTTTTAAATAATAAACTTTCAATGTTTTCCATTTAAGGATGATGATGGCTACACAGTTTGCTTTTGTTTCACCAGGCAGAGCCATCCTTTTAATTTTTTACATCCATTTATTTACTGTGTGTGTGTGTGTGTGTGTGTGTGTGTGTGTGTGCCATTGCATGTGTGTGGGTGGAAGTCAGTGGACAGCTTTTTGGAACCGTTTCTCTTCTTCCACCATGTGGTTCCTGGGGATGGGATTCAACTATTCAGGCACATACCTTTACTCACTGAGCCATGGCCCAAGGTCTATTCTTTGACCATATCACAAATTTTAGTAAGAAAAGTTGAACTGTAATAAGTAGTTTTTCTTTAAGATGACTGTATTTTCTTTATTTTATAAGCTATATTAATCTTACAAAGATAAGCCATGTACTTCTATATTATCAAAATACTCTTACCATCTTGTAAGATTATCAAAATGAAAGTGGATTTTATCAAATGTTCTTTAGATATCAGGTCTTAGTAATGAAATATAGAAGTAGATTTATAATTATTCAATTTTTAAATGAACCTTAGCTTATGAAATAGACTGTGTTCAGCAATTCCTTTAAATCTCTCTGAATTTGACCAACTGGTATTCTCTGCTACTTTTGGTCTTTATTCATTTTTGGCCTCTATTTAGATCTCACATAAAATATATGAATCTAAAAGCTTATTTTAAATATGAAAGTGTTGTCTCTTTGCAAATAATGGAATTTACATTTCATGAGAATTGTTCATTTGAAAAATTTAGACGATGCAGACAGATACAACCGTCCCTTTGAAAACGGTGCCTGTGTTAGTCAAACTTACATCATCATGATCTGAGGAAGGAGAGATGTCGACTCATGATTTCAGTCAGCCATGACGAGAAGGTCATGGTGGAGCAGAGCAGTTCACACTATGGTAGCCAAAAAGCAGGAAGCCCAACAAGAGCCCAAGAACCAGATATTTCTTTCCAGGGCATACCTGCTTTTTCTAGTTGGCCCTGCATCCTGAAGTTTCCTGTCCTTCTCCAAATGGGGCTACCAGCTAGAGATTCTGTGGAGGACATTTCATATTCAAATCCTAACAGTGTTTTCTCACTCTGGATTTTGTTCTGTCCTGGTATGTAACACCTATGTGTTTTAATATAATGTAACACTTAGTTGGATGTGATAGAGCACATTTGTAATTATAGCACTTGGGAGACTGAGGTAGGATGATCCCAAGGTTGAGGCCAGCCTGGGTAACCCAGTAAGAGCTTCTCTACTAAGTGTATATAAATATATAAACATAAATATTCAATTTAGTAGCAGATAGTATATTCTCACACTCTGAATATCATATTTGTGATCATAGCCCTTTTGTTCTTAATTTGATTTTTCTTCTTTAGTGGAGGCTTTAGACTAGACAGAATCAATATCAAGATAAATAATCTAATGTATTGGTCCTCAGCCTAATAACGAATGCTCCTGGGAAGCCTTGTGATATACGTTTGTATATTTTTATACTTCCTCTTTCAAAACATTTTCCTAACATTCTTATTTAATAATCAGTTACTACGTTAAATCAAGGCTTATGAGGATAAATACAAGCTTTAATTTAGCATAGTGCCTGAAACAGGCAGTATTCAATAAGTGTTTGTTAAATGAATAATTACCTGTTTCCATAGCTTTCTTTTCCTATATCCTCCCGAAGACTGTAAATCTGATTTTCACAATTAGTGCTGTAGTTTGAATATCCCTTCCAAGACACATGTGGAAATGTAATTGCCATTGTAACTATATTAAGAGGTAGGATCATTAAGAAGTGATCAGGTGATGAGGGTTCTGCCTTATTAATGGATTAGCTTTTATTGTAAAAATGAGCTCATTGCAAAAGTAGCTCCTCTTGCTCTGCCTCTCACACAGGCTCTTCTCCTCTTCTGCCTACAAGCAGCAACACTGCAGGAAAGTTGTAGCCATATTACCAGTATCGTGCATTTGGGCCTTCCACCTTCCAGAAACAGGAGCAAAGCCTCTACTGCTTTTTAGATGTAACTCATATTCTATTACAGCAGTAACAAACAACCTGTTAGTTACCATACAGAGAGAACAAAAGAATGCTTAAGTATGGATGCTCGATCAGTAGCTAGAGTGCTACTTTCAAAGCTAGCTGTGCCATGCACTCCCGGTGTAGCATGAACAAATTACTTCCCCTCCCTGTACTTAAGATGTTTCATTTGTAAAACTAAATCTGTAGTTTGTACTCCCTATACTGCAGGGAGTTCACACATAGAAAACATTTGGGGGTTTTGTGCTTATTTTTGTGGTGCTGGGGATTGAGTCCAGGGACTGTATGCTAGAAAGCACTCTATCACTGATCTACATACCCAGCCCTAGGGAAAACACTTTCTAAACCATTTGGCACATAGTAAGTAATGAATTAATGTTATGTATTGTTATGTTAGCAAATGACAGATAAATTTATTAAAAAATGGATCTCTGGCCGGGCGTGGTGGCGCACGCCTTTAATCCTAGCATTTGGGAGGCAGAGGCAGGTAGATCTTTGTGAGTTCAAGGCAAGCCTGGTTTACAGAGCCAGTTCCAGGACAGCTGGGCCTACAGGAAGACCCTGTCTCAAAAAGACAAAAAGACAAAAAGAAAAAAAATGGATCTCTGAAAATAGGCAGCATGAAAATGTGCTCTGCCTTTGGAGTCGCCACATGAGTTATAAATAATGACAACTTTTAGAAGTGTTTTATTAGAATCATTGCAAATGGGAGTTAAGAAGTAAAAATAAAAATGTTTTCTTCCTTGAGAAAAAAAAGTGATACAACCAGAGAAAATTCATACTACGTTTAGTTCCTTAGAAAATGATCTCTTACATTTTTAACTTCTACAACTTGATTTTAACTGAATAATTTCAAGGGATTAATTTGATATCTTTGTATTATAAACAACTGGAGAACTTTCCTTTTAACTTCATATCACCATTGGAAATCAGTTCTGATTTTTCAAATTTGATTTTTTTCTGGGTCATTTGCTTGCTTTTCATAGCTCACATATTATTTAAACAAGGTTTCTTCATTTGTTCTTCTTCCAGACCAAAAATAATTGTTTTTTTTTAAATGAGATCCTTTATGTCATTCTTCAAAGTTGCTGTAAATATTAGCCCTAAGATTTTCAACAGTTGTAAACACATCTAGAAATCAGTTAATGATTACAAGAAGTCAACAATGAAATTCTCTTCCCAATTTTTGTCCAAATTTCATATAAAGAGCTTGGAATTTTTTTCCTAAGATGCTTACACTCTAATATATATATATAAAATCTTGGGGCTGGAGAGATGGCCTAGCGGTTAAGAGCGCCGACCGCTCTTGCAGAGGACCCGGGATCGATCCCCAGCACCCACATGGCGGCCAAGAACCGTCTGAAGCTCCAATTCCAGGAGAACTCCAGTTCCAGGGGAATCCGAGACCCTCTTCTGACCTCCGCGGCATTGCACGACACGGGTGCACAGACTTGCATGCAGACAGTACATTCATACACATACAGAAATAAATAAAAAATTAAAAAAAAAAAAGTA
>VZQC01012261.1:977253-990187 GCA_009823505.1 Rhizomys pruinosus | reverse complement strand
TTTTTTTTTTGGTCTTTTTGAGACAGGGTCTCCCTGTAGCCCCAACTGGCCTAGAACTTGGTCTGTAGACCAGGCTGGCCTTGAATTTATAGAGATCCTCCTGCCTCTGCCTCCCAAGTGCTGGGATTAAAGGCGTGTGGCACCATACCTGGCTATTCTGAGACTTTTAAATATAGTTATACAAATTGAACTTTTATATAAAATTGAAAATTATAATATCCCTAGATTTTTATACATTGTCAGTTGTAAAATACAGGAAAAAAACATAATCCACGTGTTTCTATTACTCATAGCAGAAAATCAAACTCCTTAACGTGGGCTTATCTGAGCACCCCTTAACGTGGGCTTATCTGAGCACCCCATTTACCTTCCATATATCACTGCTGCCATTATTCTCCAGACTGTCAGGAAGAGTCAGATAAAAATCGTTACTATTTTAATCTTTTTTCTTATGCTGTATATCATTATGCAAACTGAATTCTAATTTATACGTTCACTTTGTAATTAAGTTTCAAGTAATGTTCTATAAAACAAAAACATTTATTAAAAAAGGTAAAAAAAAAAAAAACCCTTACTATTCTTTGAACATGATGATTATTTTTAGTGCCTTCGTGCCTTCCCCTGAAATACTAATCTTCTTCAAAACCAAGTTTAAAGGTCACCTCCTCCGTGGGCTCTTCCTTTTCCCAGAAGCAGAATTATTGGCTCTTCTCTGTTCCCCTACCATTTGCACCTATTTGACTTAAACCCCTGTGATATTATCTTACTCTCCCTAGATTGAAGTTCTTCAAGAAAAAGAAATGCTTTTGTTTTTCTCGTACTTGGACAATGCTTAGCAGGGATGGATGAGATGAATTAAGCATGTATAATAGTCACCAGTGCACCAACATTTCATTTTTTAAAATTTTGCTTTTATTTTATGTGTATGAGTGTTTTGCCTGCATGCATATAAGTAAAACATGTATGTATAATTCCTGTGGAGGTCAGAATAGGTCATCAGATTCCTCTGGAAATGGAGTTGTGGATCATTGTTAGCTGCCATGTGGGTGCTGGGAACCAAAGCTGGTTCCTCTGTAAGAGCAGCCACTGCTGTTAAGTGAGACATCTATCTAGCCCAAGGTCAACACTTCTTAATTTGAACTTAACTCCTTACCTCTGGTCTCTGTTTTGTAAATACTTTTCCCAAAACATTTTTTATTGTAAATTAATGAGGTGTAGAAAACACATAGGCATGTGGTTTAATGACTTCCCTTGCCACCCTGATCACAACAGTGAGGGCTAATAGAGACAGTGTGTATAAAGTTCAGGCAATGCCAGTCCTTAATACACACTGGGTCTCATGTTCTTCTTTGCCACCAGTCTGAGAGACCACTGTATACTTGTTATATTTCATGTCTTTTTTCCAATTACTTTTAAAGTTCCCAGAAAGTAAGGTAATGTCTTGTACTTTAATTATTATCATGTTCAGATTTTAAAAATTGGTGATTGATAAAGCAGAGATGAGTTACGATATCACAATAGAAATGGGGGGTGGTGGTAAGAAAGCCAAATCATGCTGTTAGCTAAGCTGAATTTTCATTTCCACTGCATTCTCAGATTTCTCTTTGTGAACAGAATATCTCATTAATTTATGTTCTACCTAGACCACTTACCATAAAGGCCTTTACAAATTAATATTTTAAAGTATCAGACTTTGGAGTACTTTCCTTTACTGAAGCTTAATGAGAATCACATGACTTAAAGTGGATGAGGCATTCTTCTGCTGAAGTTGCCTCTAACCATTGTTAAGAAGATTTTATACAAGTCAAGGAAACTATCTGGTCAAGAAGGAAGACGGAGTATGCTTTTTATCTGATTTTAAATGTAAGTCAACAGGTAGACCTCAAAATTCAACCTTTTTTTTTTTGGTCTTTTTGAGACAGGGTCTCCCTGTAGCCCCAGCTGTCCTTGGAACTCACTCTGGGGCTGGAGAGATGGCCTAGCGGTTAAGAACGCCGACCGCTCTTGCAGAGGACCCAGGTTTGATCCCCAGCACCCACATGGCGGCCAAGAACCGTCTGAAACTCCAATTCCAGGAGAACTCCAGTTCCAGGGGAATCTGAGACCCTCTTCTGACCTCTGCAGCATTGCACGACACGGGTGCACACACTTGCATGCAGACAGTACATTCATACACATACAGAAATAAAAAAAAAAAATTAAAAAAAAAAAAGGAACTCACTCTGTAGACCAGGCTGGTCTTGAACTCTCAAAGATCCACCTGCCTCTGCCTCCCAAGTGCTAGGACTAAAGGTGTGCGCCACCATGCCCGGCAAAATTCAACATTTTAAGAAGTATCTTGTTTATTAATTAGTCATGAATCCTTGGTTTGAGAATATTTGAAATAGCATACTTTATGTTTTTATTGCAATTTACATGCCTGCAATTTGAGATCATGAACAGTATTATGTAGGAGGAAAAACATTTCGTTTTCTATTTCCTTTATACACAGAGTATACTGCTGAAAAACTTAACTTTTCCAAATTGTGAAAAAATACAAAGAAAAGAAAAATTAGTTTATTGCATAAACGAATATAATTAGTCAAAAATAACAAGTGGAAATTTCCAGCCATCTTCATTTGCATTTAATGCTACTGCTTTAAAAGCAGCTTAGAAAAGTTACATGAAATTATTTTTAACTATAATCATTTAGCATAAGATAAAGTATGTTTTTTTGCCAGAGAATCAATGACAAAAATATAAAATTTTACTAATTTAAAAATAAAACTTCAAGACATATATTTCAGAGAAGATGTCAATTAATTCTTATTTTAAAGTAATTATATAACTTAAAGAGAAATAACAGTGGCCTGTTCCAAAAGAGGAGCAAGTTCTTAAAATATATTGGTTGCTTTTGTGCTCAGGCCAATTTTACTTTGAACATAAAAAGTTATATTATTTCTCTTATCACAAAGGCTGAAAGAAATATGTCTCAATCCTGAATATGACTCAATCCTGAATATTTGTGCTTTAGGGATCAAGAGGACTTTGCCTTTTATTTATGGCTTCTTCATATTTCTCCACAATAACCCCATTCAGAGAAATAAAAGGCACATTTGTTTTACTGATTCTATCTAAGCACATTATTAAAGGGAAGATAACTGCCAGAAAATCTATACTTAAATTATTGGAATGTAGGAGTGAGCAATCCTATAAGGAGCATATAGAAGTCAGACTTAACACCCCAGCTAGACCTCATGGTGACCTGATCATCTGGTGATTTTTCAGACATTCATAGACCAGGGTTATGGGAAAATGACCCTAGATTTGACATTTCACCCTTATTAGGTACATGTTAATAAATTCAGTACGTGATTCCCAAACCCCAGTAATATAAAAAAGTAGTAACTCAAAAGTGGGAAACAAATTATGCAGATGGAAATGATCATTAAATTTTACCACAAATACTTCATAGATCATCACATCACATATTTCTAAAGCAAGCTTAAGAAATTTCAATGGTGTAGTATCATTTGGATCACTTTTTAGTCAATAAGTATAAGAAACTATTCATTGTAATATATATTTGTTCATTCTATAAAATATGAAAATAAAAATGAAGTGCCAATAAAGAAAATCAAAGTTTGATTCCTAAATACACTTTATCATGAGTTGAGTCTCCCACTGACCCTGAGAATGGTGTCAATTGTATTTACTGCCTTGATGCAGAAGTAATTAGGTAGACATAGATAAGAGTACACAGGACAAAAACTGAAGCCAAGTATCTGGTGTTTAAAGAGCTTTTATGTTATCTGAGCTGGGGTGATCCTAAGAGCAGAATTAAAAGAGAATATCTGGAGATAGCTCTTTCAATGAATAGTCAGCTCTCAAGCAGCCTGGTTTTGTATGTATGTGACAGCCTGCCTGTATAAGTGGGTAGCAGGAAATGTCTGCATGTGGGTTCCTGGTGTACTCAGCCTGCCTATGTTTCTGTCTCTGTTCATACCATTATGCTATTGTACACATGTGTGGGCTCTTTCTCTCTCTCTCTCTCTCTCTTTTTTTTTTTTTTTTTTTTTTTTTTTTTGTCTTTTCTTAAGGCAGGGTCTCCCTGTAGCCCCAGCTGTCTTGGAATTCACTCTGTAGACCAGGCTGGCCTTGAACTCACAAAGATCCGCCTGCCTCTGCCTCCCAAGTGCTAGGATTAAAGGCGTGTGCCACTACGCCCGGCTTTCTTTCCCTCTTTAAAGAAAGAAGAAATTGCTTTTACCAGTAGACTGAACAGAACTTAAATGAGATGTTTGATAACCTATCCTTCAATATTTATAACAGTAAGACTGATTACTAATACATCAGAGTTCAAGATCAGTTTTGCTGCTTTTGTCTTCTAAGTGAACTGCATTGTAACATTGTTCTGCTTTGTTATTAACAAAATTTCCTGTGGCGATCCCCTATTAGAGCTGTTTCTATTAAATTTCATTCTAGGTTAAACTCAAACTTTATAGTCCAATTATAGCAAATTTTATTTCAGGTTACTAAAACTTCAGCTGAAACAAATAGCAACAAGAGAACAGATGTGACAAAGTCCAGCAAATGAAAACTGGATGATCAACCTGTTCCAGAATAGTTCTGAACATGGTTTTCAAGAAAATAGACAAGCTAACATAGTTGAGACAGGTTATTATTTCAATGTTTTTATATCTAGTCATATCATTGTCATGTTTAGCATGCAACAGAGGCTTAATCAAGGTTTACTGATTTAAAATGTAATGAGCAAAAAGCTGGAAATTGTATGAGTTCCAGAAGTCTGCTGCTCTGTGGACAAGTCAGATGAGCTGACTAATCTTTGATGTTAAAATTGCCATGCTATATAAATGTAAGGGTAACAGAATTTATCATGTATTAGGTACTTTATGTATACTATCTTTTTTAGACCCCCCCCAAAAAAAATCTAAAAGGTAGACATCCTCTTGTTTGAATCAGGGAAACTAAAGCTCAAAACAAAATGAAGTAACTTGCTGATTCCCAGCCACTCCAGGCAGGAAGTTGAGTGGGAGACCAGATTTAATCCTAATCATCTGAATCTTTCTACAGCACATCCTCAGAATTGTGGGGAATACATTACATAGTTATCCCTTGAGATTAAGATGTCTATATAGGGAATATATTTCTTTACTGGCATCAATCAATCAGTCAATCGATCAATCAATCAATAAAAAGCATCTGAGTCTCTCAGAAGGAACAGAGGATTCTTTTCTGTAAGGAGGAAGGACAGGCAAATCCTGAAAAGAATCAAGAGACACTCCTAGAACTCATCTGTAGCCACAGGACATCAATTCCAGAAAGCCTCACCTAACACCTCTAGAATCAAGATAGAAGGTCACTGTGCTATCTTCTGGGTTGTTCTGCCATCCAGGGATAAAAGTGGTGCTGAGACTCTAAACATATACATATACATATACATTACATATACATATACATATACATGCACGTGCACACACACATACACACGCACATGCACATGGTCCTATCGACACGGAGACTCTGAGATTAGAGAATTATTTTTTTCTTTTGATCAGGCTCATCCTCTTATTAAAAACTTGTTGAGTATAGGCTAATGTTTCTAAGGGTATCTTGAAAGGGCAAAGTCCTGAAAAAAATGCATAGAACTCTGTCCATATGCAGGTGTTTTTCCTGTCTCATTTGCCAGTTCTGAAGCTGAAGCTCTTTAGATTTCAAAAAAAGGACGAACCATGATAGGGAGTCAACAAACCTGCAACAGATAAGGTCCAACAAAGAGAGACATAATCTCAACACTTTATTAGATTAGGTATTCTACAACCCAACTTCTTGACAGACACAAAAGTAAATCCTTTTTGATTTTTTTTTTTTTTTTGGTCTTTTTTTTTTCCAGACAGGGTCTCCCTGTAGCCCCAGCTGTCCTGGAACTCACTCTGTAGACCAGGCTGGCCTTGAACTCACAAAGATCCGCCTGCCTCTGCCTCCTGCATGCTAGGATTAAGGGCATGCACCACCGCGCCCAGTGTAAATCCTTTTTAAATAAATCATCTTTGATTCTAAATGTTGCTTCATGAGCAAAGATAGCTTTCTGTCTCTACTAACAGGGATAAGAGAAAGATAATAGACACAAGATCTACAGATGATCAAAATGTTGGTGTTACCAGGTACAAATTACAATTTCACTCAAGAGGTAGATTCTATAAATAAGAATCAAATGAAAATCCTACAACCGAAAATAAAGTAGGAAAATTAAATAGAAAAGTTATGATAAAGTTTTAAATTTGGGTTCAAGAGATAGCTCAGTGGTTAAGAGCACTGACAGCTCTTGTAGAGGACCAGGTTCAGTTCCCAGCAACCACATGGCAGCTGACAACTGTCCATAAATTCAGTTCCAGGGGATCTAATGATCTCTTCTGGTCTTCAATGACAGTGCACGCATCTGGTACAATTACATACATGCAGCCAAAACATTCATACATGCTGCAAACAAACAAAATTTATTAAAAGTATTTAGGAATAAATTTTACAAAACATTTTGATGAAAATTACAAAGAGAAATTAAAGACCAAAATAGGTTAGCAAAATATGCCACATTCCTGGTTCAGAAAATTTAGTATTTTTTTGAATTATTTACTTACTAATTTTTTATTATGTAAATGTGTGGTGTATTTCGAAGATGCATGTATGCATTACTGTATGGCCAGGAAGCTCCAGGGATATGCCTGCCTCTGCACCCAGAATTCTGGGGTTCCAAGCATCTGTAGCCCTGTCTAGCTTATGTGGATGCTGGGGATTGGAACTCCAGTGCTCAAGCTGCAGAGTAAGTAAGCACTTTTACCTACTGAGGCATTTCCTTATCCCCAAATTCAGTACTTTTAAGATGTCATTTCTTCCCTGACAATGCATCAAACTGAGATATTCTATAGAATCCCAATCAAAAGTTCAGTAGGTGTTTTTAGAAATTGAAGTCAGTCCTAAAATTTGTATTAAAATGTACTCAGAATACCCAAAATAATCTTGAGAATTTCAATACTGTGAATATTAAAGAGATAAGAGGCCTTTATGAACAACTTTGTGGTGATAAATTGAACATTTGATAATATGTCAAATCCTTGAAAAACAAAACTTCTTTTCAAAAGACACTATTAAGAAAATAAGCAGGTGTGGTAGTGCATGCCTTTAATCCCAGCACATGGGAGGCAGAGAGAGGTGGATCTCTGTGAGTCAAAGCCAGCCTGGTCTATATAGCAAGTTCCAGACCAGCTGGGACTAAAGGGAGACCTTGTCTCAAAAAGACTGAAAACAAACAGGAAAATAAAAGGGCTTATGTTGGGTAAGTCCGATAATACTATTTCCATAATAGTATAAATATTATGAGTACTACACCTCCTACAATTTAAAGCCAATAACTCAATTTAAATATTAGCAAAAATTTCACACAGTAATTTGAACACAACCAGGCATGGTGGTAGCCCGTAGTAGCACTTGGGAGGCTGAAACAGAAGACTGAGTTTGAAAGCAGTGTGAGTTAGACACTGTCTAAAAACCTTTTTTTCTTGAACACTTTATTAAAAAGAGAGAATCCCATTTACCCATTAAAGCGCAAAACTAAAGACTGAAAATACCCGTGTTGTCACATGACAAGAAGAACCAACATGATTTAAAATAGATGTCTGAAGTGTACAGGTGTAGGTAGTGGGAATGAGACTTTTCTTGGTTCACACTTCTTTTTTTCAGTAGAGTACAGAACTTTTTTGTTCAGTAGAGTACACAACCAGCCTGGCTGGATATATGAGGTACAGGGATGAGAACATACAGGTTTAAGTAAGCTGGGAGAATGAGAATCAGCCAATGCTAAGTTATGCAAGGATGCATTGTTTGATACCTTTTGAGGCAGAAAACTATTTTCCTTTCTCTTACAAATCAGTCTCTACAGATCTATCACAAGCTGAGCTCTGACTTCATTATGCTCTCTAAATAAACCCTTCTGGTATGGCTTTCCTTTTTATCCTTGGACAGCCTGCTGAATACCACACAATGTTGTCCACATTTCCTACTTGTGTTTTTTTGTTTGTTTGTTTGTTTTCTTTTTGGTATTTTCGAGACAGGGTTTCCCTGTAGCCCCAGCTGTCCTGGAACTTACTCTGTAGACCAGGCTGGCCTTAAACTCACAAAGATCTGCCTGCCTCTGCCTCCCAAGTGCTAGGATTAAAGTCGTGTGCCACCACGACACAAGGCAATGGCCTACTCAAGGAACAATAATGAACTAAGTTAGGTTGACATTCTTTAGCTGTATGATTAACATGCTAAAAGTAGGAGTCTTACTTCATAGTAAATGGCCTACACAATCAAGGCAGAGTTGCCAGGCTCTTACTAGCTTTATAGATCATCTAATTCTCTTCATTCCTGTCTCCACTACTCCTCTGTTATTTTTCTACCTTAGAATTTCTATTTCGTTTATGCAAGTTTAAAAGGAATTTATTGTTTTTCGGTAACTTATGGGGGCAAAGACCTCTGAAATTCCTAAAACTGTTTATCAAGACTGAAATCTTACTTTTGGGGAGCTTATTACTTGGAGTGACTGACACTTTTAGTCTAAAGTTAAAGAGAAGTGGATACATATTTACATTGCTTTTACTTTTTGCAATATTATTTTGTAGTTCTCAGGCCACATCTAAAACCAAAACAAAGTCAATGAACTGAATACTACTGTCCAGCTACTAAAAATGGATTGTTCTTATATTGCAAACAAAGAAAAAAGTCAAAATTATTCCTTGAAACATTTGAACAGGCAAGTTTCTCTTAATTAACAAAACTTGGCTTTTAAGTTATGTCTAAAGCTACACCATGGAATACAGGACGCCAAATTATTCTGAAGTAAATAAAAAGGGGGGGGGCTTTAAAAAGCCAAGCCTCTGTCAAGTACCCAAAAATGCTGAATTCCATTCGAATAACCTATTCTACACCTACTTTGCTGTGCCATCTCCACCTCCTCGGAATACGTTTACAGAAAAGGGGATCAGCCAACGAAGATTCAGAGAGGTGGCGGGGTGCATCCTAGGACTGAGAAAATTCAGACCGCGTATGATTAAAAGAAAATATACCTAGAGTTTACCTCTAATACAACTAACTTTCCACAGAAATTTCCAGAAATCTGATTCTCAGAAAATCAAGCCTTGTAGGTGGGAAGGGGGGGGGAATTACGCCCCCATTTCCGGCTTTCCGGGCCAGCAAACATTCAAAGATGGAGAAAGACGCACACTCCGGCTAAACCCGCGTCCTCCAAGTGAGCAAGCGCACACAGACGATCCGCCCCTCGCGCTCCCGCCAACAGAGGCGCGCACACCGGAAGCCAAACCCTTCGGGTACCACCCTGGCTTTCCGCCCCGAGGCGCGACGTTCGCTATTCGGTTCCGGGTTTGGCACCACCCTCTCGCGGAACAGCCCAGCCGATTTAATATCCGGGACGGGAGGCCGGCTACGGAGCTCACTTCCGGCGGCGGCGAGAAGGAAGGGGTCTAGTGACGCCTCTTCCTGTCTCCCCAGAGGCCGCGGCTCCGGCTCTCGGTGCGGCAGCGCCATCTGGTGCCGAGTTTCCCGCCGCCGGAGGAGGGGCTGGCTCCCTAACGTCGGAACCTTCCAGAGAAACTGCGGCCCCCGCTTTCTTTGACCCCACCCGTGAGGAAGGCGGGACCGAAGTCTCCGCCCCTTCGAGTTCCCGCGCGGGAGGGATTTTGCAGCTTCCTGGAGCGGAAGTTTCTGGTGTAAGGAGGGAAAACTGACCCCAAAGGGGAGGAAGTCGAGGGCTTTCTGTAATTTTTATCTCTAGCTGCCCAGCTCCTGCTCGCGTTTCACTTGCTTGGGCTTGTCCCTCGCATCCGTTCTTTAGCCTGCACGGAACTAGATCATTTCTCGTTTTGTGGGGAGCTGGTACCGGCTTTGTGGCATTCATCTGCCTCTGTTGGAAAAGATTTTTGTTTTCTTTAATTGGTTTAGTTGATGTTGCGAAAAGGAGTTTTAGGGTCTCATAAACCCAGAAATGTTGAATATCGATTTGTTTCTATGGCGTGTTTATTTTAGGTAAACGGAGATCTGTTTTTCTTCAAAGTTAGCAAAATAAGCATACATTAACCCCTAGTAAAGAATTCTTGCCTGAAGGCCCAGTTATTCCAGGAAAGTTGAGGACTATTAGCCATTGTTCTCAGTGTTTTCTTGGACAGGTGCCTTGTACATCTTAGATACATAATGAAAGTTACTCAAATATTCCTTGGAAGTCAGAGATGGGCATTTCTCGTACAGCAGTGGTTCTCAAATTTGAGCATGCGTCAGGATTCAGAAGGCTTTTCACGGCACAGTTTATAACTGGAAAAGGAGATGTGGAATTAGAGGCTGGATAATTAAGTCTCTGATTAAGTTCTCAGGAGGTAGACATGCTGTAGAAACTAGGACCAGAGTTCAAATAATGATTTCAGGATTGCTTTGATAATAATGCCATTTGGTATTGAGGACAGATGGTTCTGTTGGTAATAATTTTACAGCGACACTAAAATTGGACAGCAGTAGATTTTTCTCCCTGGAAGTAGGAAACTCCTAAAACCAGGAAAGTTAAATGGTTAAACAGCCACACGTAAGGAAACTAGTTTATATAAATATACTCTGTATATGATCATGTGATAGAGGGTGCTGTAACACCAGGTATACTAAATATTTCAGTTACTGTGATGTAATTTCTGTTACTCAGAGAAGCTCCTGAAAATTAGTGAGTCAGAAATGACTAAAATTAAGGACAAAATAATTTTCAACAAACTCAAAATTGTACCTAATTGGAGGTATTAGTATGTTTTTTCTTCTTTTCCTTTTTGCATCTGGTAATTCCTTGTTTCACTGAAGCATTCCCCTCTTAACCCCTGCATATGTTAAAACTTGTTTATCTTATTTGTACCAGAAGACTTTTTTCTTCTGTCCAAATTTGACAACGCCATTTGACCTTAACCTATGAATAAAATGCCCCAAACACTGTAACTTTTGTCTTTACCCTTAATAGAAATACAGATATTTTTAGATGGGTTTATTGTAGTCATGGCTGATAGTATTCCTAAACCTGACGTAAAGAAAGTTTAGGATGTTTGCTCAAGTGTGACTTTACTATAAAAGGACAAATGTCCCCTTTATTTACAAATTAGTGTATTAAACAGTGAAGACAACTGAAATAGTGTTTCTACAGTGATTCAATAAGACTACCGTGAAAGACAATTTTAATAAATTTGCTGAAGTCATTAAAGGCATAGATTCACTATGTACTTTGAAGAATAATCCATACTGCTTAAAACAATGTAGTTTAGTGCAAAATTAAGTCAAATCAGTAAGATTGTAACTCATGTTTTTATAAAATTGGATCGATTGCACTGTTTTCTGTGTATTTTAGGTCAGTCCATGAGATCGTTTGGATCCAAGTCAGACAGTGTTGCCTAATATTAGTCTTGGACCAAAACAAGTTTATGGACTTGCAAGACTGCTTAGGGGAAAATGCAAAGCTCATTAGCTGTACTTTCATGATTCATTTTTTTTTTTTTTTTGGTCTTTTTTTGAGACAGGGTCTCCCTGTAGCTCTGGCTGTCCTGGAACTCATGATTCATTTTTACAACAGAAAGCCGCTGAGTACTACGTAGTAACCTGTTGACTAAGTTACTCATCCTTACCTAATTTGGTTATTCGTTGATTACAATGATTGTATTACCACTGTTAACTGAGTGTTGTAATTTAATACTCCACTAAATTGTAGGATGTCACCAAACTTTGTAAACTTGTTCTACCTGCACACACGTGGGCAGTTAGAATCCCATAATATTCAGAAAGGTTACTTTCCTGCCAGCATATCATCATCATTATATCCAGATATTAGTTGTTCATAAGTCTTGCTATTCTTTCACTTGTAGCATTTTTTAGGATTTGGAGTTAATATATTGTATTTTTGTGATTGCTAGCTGCTAAAAAAAAAGTTGGCTTTCCTAGCTCAATTGTTTTTGCTCAAAACATTAAAAACTTGAACTTACAGGGATTTCTTTTTCTTCTCTCCTTAAACCTAAGTAAGTATACATTTAAAGGAAGGGGAGGAGCAAGGGGAGACCATGAGTTTACCTTGTCTACAGGTGATTGTTGGTAGCCATTTAAACTAAGGAAAGGTAAGTACGTGTTTTATACTTCATTTTCAATCCACCTGATAATGAAAAGAGGACATGTAATATAAAGCATATATACTGATTAATAATATCTTTGGTGTATTTGGGAGCATTATTGTATTTGTTATAAAATTTATTTACTATGATTTTTAATATTGGCATTTATCCTCCCAATTTTATCAGAATTAAATGAAATGATATTAAAATTTATTTTCAACATTGTTTGGTGATGTTTGACAGAATAATTTGATTAGAACTCCTGGGTAAGAACCACTTTCAAAAGAAATTTGTAGTGCACACCTGTAATCTTAGCATTTAAGAGGTAGAAGGAGAAGAATCATGTTTTCAGTATTTTTAATTTATTTATTTACATGTCTGTGCATGTGTTTGTGTGTACCACATATGTGCAGGTGGTTGTGGAGGACAGAAGAGGGTGTCAGATCTGCTGGAACTTGAGTTATAGATGATTGTGAGCTACCCAATGTAGGTTCTAGGAACCAAACCCTAGGGATCCTCTGCAAGAGCAGTAAGTTCTCATAGTCACTGTATTGGTCACTTTTCTGTTGCTGTGATAAAACCACCATGACCAAGGGAACTTATAAAATGAAGAGTTTTTCTGAGCTTACGATTGATGGTTCCAGGGAATTATAGTCCATTGTGGCAGGAGGCATGGTGGCAGGGGCTGGAGCAGAAAGCTGAGGTTCACGTCTTCCAATGAGCACAGGAAGCAGACAGAGGAGGGAGGGAGGGAGGGA
>VZQC01012261.1:860470-977236 GCA_009823505.1 Rhizomys pruinosus | reverse complement strand
GAGAGAGAGAGAGAGAGAGAGAGAGAGAGAGAGAGAGAGAGAGAGGGGGAGAAAGAAAGAAAGAAACACACACTGGAGACTGGCAAGGCTTGTTGAACTCACTAAGCCTGCCCCCAGTGACATACTTCCTCCAGCATGGGCACACCTTCTAAGATCTCCCAAAACAGCGCCACCAGCTGGGGACAAAATGTCTGAATACTTGAAGCCTATGGGGGACAGTCTTGTTCAAACCACCACAGTCACTTAACCATCTCTCCAGCCCCCTCCCAATTTAAAAAATGTAATTTCTATTATTTCTTTGTAGTTACTTTTTTATGACTGTAATTCATAAATGAATGTGTAATGAACATCTGTGGAAAGAAGCCTTTTTTCAAGGAAAAATGACAAGTTGACTTAGCTCTTACAGATAGATGTTTTAACTATTCTTTACTATACTCAGTGAAACTGTTAAAATTTTTATTTTAGCTGGACAGTGCTGATATATTTAACTCAGCGTGTGAATCAGCTTTTCTAGTCTTTGCATACTAGCAGTGCACCATCATTTTGTCAGTCATTTCTGGTATAATCTCTGTAGCTTCCACACTGAATTCTAATGGTATTTAATAGTTCTCAGACTTTATAATCTTTTGGCTTGTTACATTCTAAAATCTCATTCAAACTGTCATTTCAAGTTTGGAAATAAGTTGAATTCTGCTGAATTTATTTTAATGGCTCATGCCCCTGAGTTAAATTATTATATTGTCAGAATAATATTCCTTGTGACCAATAAAAGACTAATACATTGTATATATACTAGTATTGATAGAATTTGATATATTAGCAAATTATAATTTTTTAGGGGAAGGTAGGGAGACTTCAACATGTAATCCTCCAATTTCAGCTTCCTGAATGCTGGGAATCCAGGTGTACACCACCATACTTGGTGTTTACTACATCCTAAAATGAGAGCACTGAAGCAGTAATGCATTTTTCTGTTTTGAGATGATCACATTTTAAGACGTTCATGTGTTAGATGGATTAAATATTTTAAATATATAATCACATTAAAATATATTTGCTTCCCATACCATGAAAGAATTAAAATATATGATTTTTAAATATTATCCCAAAGATAGCCATGTACCAGGTTTTTTACCAGTTGTAAATATGTACTTTTTTTTTTTATTTTCCAGCCATGTATTGATCAAAATTAATCATTAGCACTATTGAGCTAAGTCTAACTCTTTAGAATTACTTGGTTATGTAGATGTGGCTCTTGCATCAACCTCACTGTCGTATTTAAGTATAGTCATTTATTTTGTAAAATATGTACTGTTTGTGTAATTGTTCTTCCTTTTTTGATTAACATTCATTACTTGTGTATATTCATGGGAGTTCAGTATGACATTGCCATACTTGTGTACAACTTGCACAGCCCTTTGCAGTTTCAACCTCTCAACCCCCACACCTTACCCAAGTTTTTCTACACCCTCACTGTCCTAAGTGTGCTCCAATACCAGATGGTATTCAATCCCATAAGCAATTTTTTTTTTTTTTTTTTTTTTTTNGGGTCTCCCTGTAGCCCCAGCTGTCCTGGAACTCACTATGTAGGCCAGGCTGGCCTTGAACTCACAGAGATGGCCTACCTCTTTATAATACTATGTGTATGAAAACAGTTCTTTTCTTGAAGATAATTTTTTTTATTTTATTTATTTTTGTATGTGTATGAGTGTACTGTCTGCATGTAGGTTTGTGCATCCATGTCGTGCAATGCTGCAGAGGTCAGAAGAGGGTCTTGGATTCCCCTGGAACTGGAGTTCTCCTGGAACTGGAGTTTCAGATGGTTCTCAGCCGCCATGTGGGTGCTGGGGATCGAACCCGGGTCCTCTGTAAGAGCAGTCAGTGCTCTTAACCGCTAGGCTATCTCTCCAGCCCCAAAGATAATTTTTTAATTATAAAAATTTTTATGGTCCTGAAAGAGAGCTGAAAAACATAAAATCTATGGAACAGAAAGCCTACATAACTGTTTCTGTAATGTAAACTTGGATGAAATATAGGAAGCTGACCCAAACTGAAGGTCAGGAATTTAAACATTGGAAAGCTTCAGGGCAAATGGAGTGAGCTGCTGCAGTTATTTATATGCTGGCATCAAATCTTAAGCATAAAGCAGTACATTATGGCAGCTTTGAAGAATACGTGGCAGCATACTCTCATTTTTTCAAATATCCTAAGCTAAATAAAATAACAGAATTATAAATAAAAAGTACTGATCATTTGATGCAAATCCAAGGGGGAAAATATTTCTTGTAATTCTTCTTTCCAATAAAGCAAAACTACATTTATTTCAGGAGATTGATGAATTAAGGAAATCCATAAAAGTTTTTAGGAACAAAAGTCACTGAAGAGTATTAGTTATTATTATATAAAAAAATTTTAAATGCCATTGTTAATTTAACAAGCTATCTGCTTGTATTTCTAGATTCCCTTATGACTGTAATTTCCTAGGACTGTTTTGAGTATTTCATCACTGCTTTTTGTTCCCCATAGCTATTGGGAACTGAACATGTATCCCCTGTAAGAGCAGTCAGTGCTAAACCACTGAGCCATCTCTCCAGCTCCACTAGATAATTATTTTCTAAGCTATGAAGCCTGTTTCTTCATAGTGTTATGTCCTAGTTCCCTCAAAGTACCACCTATTCAGTTCTGCTGCAACAAGCTCCATTGTAACTCAAAACAGGAAATCCAAATGTATTTTAGGTTTGGAAGAAACTTCCCTATAGCTGGTGTTGTTAATAATCCAAAGAGACAATTATTAGCCTTGGAAAGAAAAAGGGTCTGCATTTGTATGTTTGGTCTCCTTTCCACAGAATCCAGGGTGGCAAACACGGTTCCTGTGTTGTCAGAGTGTAGAGTGTGGAAGGAGGGGGTGCGTTCAGTCTCACAAACCACATGGGCTGCTCTAAAGGGGCTCTTTCCTACATCATAAAAATCGCTGCAAGTGGGGGCTGGAGAGATGGCCTAGCGATTAAGAGTGCCAACTGCTCTTGCAGAGGACCCGGGTTCAATCCCCAGCACCCACATGGCGGCCGAGAACCGTCTGAAACTCCAATTCCAGAACTCCAGTTCCAGAGGAATCTGACACCCTCTTCTGACCTCCGCGGCATTGCACGACACGGGTGCACAAACCTGCATTCAGACAGTACATTGATACACATACAGAAATAAATAAAAATTAAAAAAAAATTTTTTTTAATTGAAAAAATCGCTGCAAGTGAATCTAAGCAGGTCCTGGCCCAGAGGAAATCAACTTCTTTGGGGACTACATAAACAGGTACATATGCTGCCTGCCATTTTAAATTCTTATGGCATCTCATTGCCTATGTTAAGCACTTCAGAACCTGTAATATCAGGGAATTTACAGCTTTTTGCAGCTCTGCTTTGTTAAACTGGGCTTTGCAGACACACAAAATCAGAGACCTTTAAACAAAGCCTCATATAATTAGATGTAATCTTGCATTTCTTTCCATCTCTTTACTCTGAAATCTGTTGATGATAACTCAGTACATTTACAATTTTTTTGTCTGATAGCATATTTTTCATGCCTTCAACAAAAATGCTATTTTTCTCAGAGTCTGCTTTTGCCAGCATTTCATTAAAATTCGTATAAGGATCTTGTTTTCTGTGCTACCTTCTTAACATTTTCTAGCTTTAGCTTGTTATAAAAGAATGTAAGCTTGCAAAGTTACCAATCCAAATAACTTGGCAGGATTTGTTGTGTATTTCCAGCAGATATGTTAGCTGTACATGAAGATAAAATCTCTGGGGGCTGGGAGTATCTCAGCGGAAGAGTGCATGCTTCGAATTCATGAGTCTCTGGCTTTGATCCCCAGCATACCCCTAAGAGAACAAAAAAGAAACCTTGAATGTTATTTACTTAAAAAGTGAAAGCAAAAACTTTTATAGGATTTTTTCTAGGGTTTAAGACCTTTGCAAATAAAATGGGCATTGGGGGAAAGGGAGTCACGCTGGTAAGAACTATTTATTTTTCAAACGTTTCCAGATAGAAGCCGCTTTCCTGCAGCAGACCATATTCGATCCCTGTGGTCTTCTTAGAAATACTTACTTTTCTAATTGCCTTACTAAGAAGTGTTTCTTTTGTTCTATTACATTTCTTTAAAGATATGATTTTGTGAGTGACTTTAGATATGTATTACCAACTGGATTTTACAGATCTGTGCCAGCCACCTTCCTGAAGTTCATTACTGCCTTCTGCCAGTGTGTATGGTTTAATATTGTGACTAGCCATGAATAACTTGAGACTGCTCATTTTAAGTCCTCAGAAATTATTTGCTTTCTAGAGTTTCTGGTTAATCTCTTGCAGTCCAAGATATTTTTAAAAAGTTACACTGCAATGCTTTTTTGCATGGCACAGAGATCATTTTATAGCATTAGTCAAACAGTTCCAGAGGTGTCATCATTTACTTAGAACCCCACCTGGCCGTTATTGTGCACATAACATGACTGATGTGCTGTCATTCCTTCCTGCTTAAACCCCAGCTGCAGCTGGAAAGTAACACAAATTGGCCTTCAGACTTCTCAACCTCATAGAACTGGTGTTGGTTTTTTTTTTTTTTTTTTTTAACTTTATAGCTTGTTATCTCACTTTTAAGTTTTTCAAAATATGCATAGCTGATATAACATTTCCATTGCTATCTGAGGATAATATCTGAATTATATTTACTATTATTTAGTTCTGGACCTCATTTAAGTTTTCCCATTTTGAGGTATATGTGAATTTTTTATTTAAAAAAATATAAATCTTTAAAAAAATTTTTTTTTAATTTTATTTATTTCTGTATGTGTATGGATGTACAGTCTGCATGCAGGCTTGTGCATTGTCATGCAATGCCGCAGAGGTCAGAAGAGGGTGTTGGATTCCCCTGGAACTGGAGTTCTCCTGGAATTGGAGTTTCAGATGGTTCTTGGCCACCATGTGGGTGCTGGGGATCGAACCCGGGTCCTCTGTAAGAGTAGTCGGCGCTCTTAACCGCTAGGCCATCTCTCCAGCCCAAGAATATAAATCTTAATATCTGCTGATAGCCATTCAGAAGAGGGCATTTGCCAATGTTCTTCCCATAGGAGTACATACTATCTTGGTTCTTCAAATATCCAAGACAGTGCAGTATGCAAATTGACATTATCCAGATGTGGGAGGTCCCCGTGGTGGACTGAAGAAGTTTCCACTAAGTTATGTCACATCAGTAGAAGGTAGCTTCTGTGTTCTTGGAGCCTCTCACACTGGGAAGTTTTTACCATAAGTGCTTCCTGTCAGCTATCTCCAAAGCTACATCTGGAATTTCTTACCATATGTCTTCCTGTCCACCTATCTTCAGCATTGTTTCAAGTTATGACTAGGGTGGTAAGATGTGGCTATGAGTTCAGTAATGAGACAAATGTTTTGAGGTAAGCAACCATTCCCAAACAGTCCCTTTTCTCGAGGGATATAGGTCCAGTATAAATGTTTGGTCAATACATGTGAGTGCCATTTTTATTTCTCTACTTGGGACTAAATCTGGGGCTTCACACTTGCTAGACAACCATTGTGCCACTGAGCTACAACCCTAGCCTTTTATTTTTACTATAAAAATTTAAGACAGGGACCAACTGTTATAGCTCCTACTAACAAAGTATTCTATGTAGCCCAGGCTGGACTTGAATTTGTGATTTTCTGTCTATTAAGTAACCAGTATTAGAGGCACGTGCCACCATGCCTAGCAAATTGTCAAATCATCGAAATTTTGAAAGTCAAATCTTCATATTTATTTTTGCTATTTTTCAGGAATTCTTACATCAGTTTTATTCCCAATACTCCAGAGCCATACAGAGATATATAAATTGGTATATTTGCATAGTGAAATACTACATTGCATTGTTAAACATGACCGAGTAATACACGAAACACCAGTATGAATTGCAAAATCATTAAGTTAAGCAAAAGAAGCAAGATATATAAGTATCTAATTCCACTTGTATGAAGCTTATTAGAAGCAAAGCTAATTTATGACAAAAGTGGCACCTGTAACTCAGCAAGGAGAACTACTTTGGTTAGTGGAAATATTTTGTGCTTTCACCTGCATGGTCATTTCTTGAATATAAATATTCATAGAGCCATAAGATTAACATATACGCTTTTTGCTATACATAAATCATACCCTATTTTAAAATTTTTTTTCAAAAGTGATCCAATGTATAGTACATTGTTCACACAGAAATGGCCTGAAAATTCAGTTCCTTCATGTAATAGAGGAATACATTTGTAGGTTTTTGCTTTGGTCTGTGACTGGGTCTTTTTTTTTTTTTTTTGCCTAGGCTGATCTTAAACACCTGTGTTCCAGCAGTCTGTCTGCCTCAGCCTGGGAACACACAGATACTGCTGCATCCAACAGTATCAATCACCATGGGAACACCTTCTGTCAGAAACTGGAAAGGCTAACCCTGACATACTACCTGGTTAGAATGGGCTGAGATCCACATTTGTATTAAAATCCAAAAGAGACTGTGGAGTGCCACTGGGACCATGAGACTGTAACACACCTGCATCAGACAGCTGTGGCCTGGAAACTGATAATGTACAGAGATTCAATGGCGGCGGGTACCCAAAGATGTAATGCCCTTACACATACCCAAAAGGAGCCCTTTTTTCTGCAAAATTACCATGTACCAGTGAGCAGACAAGATTCTAGCTGCTCCAGTTGGGCCAGGTAGAAAGTAGAGCTGTGCCCACACACTTGATTCTGGCACCATAGCCGCATAGCCATGAGTGTGATTTTCAGTGCATAAAAATTCAGATTCCTTGGTGCATCATTTAAGTCTGCACCTGACCAGTCTACTCCCATGTGCCCACTGGAGACACTATTCCCAGGTTAAATGCATGTATATAAATGCACCCATGTCGTGCAATGCCCAGGGATGTCAGAAGAGGGGGTCTAATTCCCCTGGAACTGTTGTTTTAGACAATTGTGAGCCACCATGTGGGTGCTGAGACTTGAATCCAGGTTCTCTGCAAAAGCAGCCAGTGCTCTTAATTCCTGAGCCATCTCTCCAGCCCTACTATGGTTTTTTTAAAGGCTTCGTCATTTTGTTTTTTAAAAATCTTATTTTGGCCGGGCGTGGTGGCACACACCTTTAATCCTAGCACTCAGGAGGCAGAGGCAGGCGGATCTTTGTGAGTTCAAGGCCAGCCTGGTCTACAGAGTGAGTTCCAGGTCAGCTGGGGCTATAGGGAGACCCTGTCTCAAAAAGACCAAAAAAAAAAAAAATAATAATAATAAAATAAAATAAAAATAAATAAAAATCTTATTTTGACAAAACATGTAATGATGAGAGGACACATTAGTGATGAGAGGACCACATTGACAAAACTGAAGGAAAGTAAAGTTACCCTAGATTTTGTGAGCCTCCTGACCCAGGACTGGAAGAAATGAAACATCCATTACCTGTAGACTCTTGTAGATCATTCGCCCAGCCCAGGACAGACAGACCAAAACCAAATTCATGGAAGGGCATCATTGATAGCCAAAAGACAAAAGACTTGATCTAAAGTATCTTAGCTGTTATCTTCTATCCTCTGTGTAATAAGGACCTTTTTCATTTATCTTGCAAGTTACCTTCTTTAGAAAGCTTTCCTAAAGCTAATTCATTCTTTTCCCTGTTTGTGCCTTTAAACCACTCTATTAAAGAACAGTATAACTCATCACAATTTCTTTTTTTAATTAAATTTTTCTTCTATCAGTGAATCCATTGCATTTACGATTGGTATTTCTAAGAGCTGGATACTTAAAATTTTTTATTGATTTTTTTTTGTACATTTCATACAGAACATCTCAGTCTTAATCACCTTTATGCCCCATTTCCCACTGGGACCCTTCTACAGCCACCCCCACTGGAATTCATACACTCATTTGTGCCAACACCCACTGTGTCAAGTTAGTGTCCCCAGATGTTCCTCAGTGCAAGTTCATCCACTGAGGTCTAGTCAAGTGTCTGAGTCTCAGACATGGCATCCAGTTTCCTCTACATGTTCATCTCTGATACTTGTAAATACCTCTTTCATTATCAGCACTTACTCTTACAGTACACACAATATTCTATCATCTTTAAGGTTACTGTCACTTTAGTATCTGTGGAATCTGCAAGCAGATTAGGCCCTGGTGAATAGAGCCAACTCATCATGCACCATGAAATTTGTCAGAGAAGTAAGAAATTTGCCAGCTCAGAGAATACTACATGGACAGCAAGAGGTCCTCTATATAGTTAGCAGTAAGACAGACTATTGCCCTCAGCTGTAGTCTACTATTAGGAAATCCTTGCTGTGTCTGAATTCCATGGTACATAGTCTGTTTTTTCTTTCATCTGGTTTGCAGCAGGCCTTTCATCACCTACCGTATTGTTTAGGCTCCAGAATATAGCCTTAATTTGATGGTTCAGTAATTTCTTATTTCTCTATATCTTAAACAAGCCATAGAATGCCCTTCTCATATTCTAGTAGTATAATTTTTCTACTTTACTGCACACATCAGCTTTTCTCCAAAATGTTAAGCTTCACTCAGTTATCCTTTAAATATATATTGCTGAAGCACAATGATTCTACCCTGCTAGGTACCCGAGCCCTACCTCTATTACTCTTGCTCCAGGAAATGAATGTAAAGGACTAACCTTTATAATAAAATTCATGACTATTCTGATAGGAATAACAAGCATGATATAAAATTGACAATGGCTAAGTTTTATCTGGAGAGCACTATAAAGTCATAATGTCTTTGTGAAAATAGGGAAACAAGATCCTAGCAAGAATACCTAGCAGAATTGAACTGGCAGGAAAAGCATAATCTGCTGTAGACTGCAACCTGAGAGAAGTATCAAAGCTGGGCATTTAGATGATGGAATTTCATAGACAATCAGCCCAAATCTACAAATTTACAGTGACAGAATTCTATAAGGTCTGATCTATAATAAAACAACATGGGCAAAATTGTCTTACAAATCAAATTTGTATACAGAAAAGTAATGAAACATTTTAAAAAATGGAAGTGGACAATACCCACATAGAGATGAGAATGATCTACCAGTTAAATGAGTGAAATTCAGAAGGTAAGCTTTCAGCAGTTCAACCAATGTCCTTGTTGCATTTATAAATGGGTTCAGAGCCAGGCGTGGTGGCACACGCCTTTAGTCCTAGCACTTGGGAGGCAGAGGCAGGCGGATCTTTGTGAGTTCAAGGCCAGCCTGGTCTACAGAGTGAGTTCCAGGACAGCTGGGGCTACAGGGAGACCCTGTCTCAAAAAGACCAAAAAAAAATNTTCAGAATGGGCTGGAGAGATGGCCTAGCGGTTAAGAGCGCCAACTGCTATTGCAGAGGACCCGGGTTCAATCTCCAGCACCCACATGGCGGCGGAGAACTGTCTGAAACTCCAATTCCAGGAGAACTCCAGTTCCAGGGGAATCCGACACCCTCTTCTGACCTCCGCGGCATTGCACGACAGGGGTGCACAGACTTGCATGCAGACAGTACATTCATACACATACAGAAATAAATAAAAAAAATTAAAAAAATAAATAAATGGCTTCAGAAAACTCCATGTCTGTAAGTAATTGTATCAAAATGTCCAGTAGCATCATAACAGAAGTGTCCCCTTTATAACTGCTATTGTTCCTCTTGGAAGCCTATAGGTAAGTAATTTGTTTCTTCATTGTGTCATATGCCACTAATAAAGTGACAAAATGTGCTTATGGATCTGCTTTTCTTTAGAAAATGAAGAGATTGATTTAAAAGAGATACTTGTATTTAAAGTTTGGGGTTTTGTCTTTTTCACAACATATTTTAAAGGAGATATGATAAAGGAAGAAACAACTGAGAAAACTAAGCTTACTTTGCTGACCAGGTATTGTTACTGAATAGTGCTTCTCTTGCAGTGTCAACGCTTTCATCATCATAGATGTTTTCTGTGGGAAATCTTGCTGCCTTGCTTTGGGGCTTAGACTAAAACAACATAAAATGAGGAGTCTGCCAAGTGTTCTTACTACTCAGCAAAGCAGCTTCTATCATGAAGTTCCACAACTGATCAAATGCAGAAAATAAGTGACTGTGAAGTGCTCAGCCCCAAGTGACATACTTGCAATGCACCCTCTACATCTAAGTTTCAGGGAACACTGTGGAGGGGGCCAAAAGAATGTAGGTACCACTTAATGCATCCTAGACATGTGAGGAAACTGCACCAATGAAATCTCCACAATGTGCTAGTCTAACGAGCCCTGCATAATGAAAAAGCCAGTCAACATGCCATCATAGATGGCAGGGTGCATGTTATAGGGCCCTACTTCAAGATGGAGGACTAGGTAGTCAATGGATACTAAGGGAGGGGGGATCAGTTTTCTCCAGGGACTAGCTCCTGAAAAGCTGTCTAATCCCAAATGGGCAGCCCTAACTCAGGCATACATGAGCACCAATAATATGGACTTAGTGCATTATATATACATATGTGTGTTTATATTTACAATTGTATGTATGTATATGTAACAATACTCAAGAGAACAAGAAATTGAGAAGAAGCAGGGCAAAATGGAGTTGATGGGGACTGGGACAGTTGGAATGTAATACAAAGATCTATGAAATTCCAAAAATAAAATGAAAACAAAAATAAAAGCCATAGGAAGTCAAATTGAGTCAACAACTAAGAGAGTCTGCTTGAGTTTGTGCAGAGGGTAGCAAGCAGGTGTGGAAGAACTCAACATCAGAAATACCAATGTTGATTGATGTTGAAGTTTGTATCTTAAATTTCCCCAAAGCCCATATGCCAGCCTTTGGCACTGTCGATGGATAGTAGAGCCTTTAAGAGGTGGGGCTTGGTGGAAGGTAATTGGCTCACTAGAGAATGGCTTTAAGGAGGATAGTGGGACCCTGGCCCTTTTTATTTGGTTCCCAGCCCCTGTAAGGGGAGCAGCTGTGTTGCACTGTATATGCTCTGCCATTATCTGCCCCACCATAGTTACAAACTGACAGGACCAACCAGCCATGGACCCAAGCCTGTGAAACCATGAGCCAAAAACAACCTCTTTTTTTGCCTTGTAAATTGATTACCTCAAGCATTTTGTTACAGTGGCAGAAACTAAGAAATTGGAAACCTTGAAGTACTTAAAATGCCACTACCTAGCTCACTAGAATCATTGACTTCTGGAATGTTCTGTAGGATGCTTTTGTGGCAGTTACTAATAAAATATTGGAAAGAAGTGCTCTGAAATGCAAATATTTCTGCTTTAAGATTGTCAAACATTTAAGAAAATAGTACAATATCAGAGGCAAGTGTACTTTGTGGTTTCATTTGGTTTTGATACCATGGAGTTCACTGTGCTGTCTGCCACTTGGCAATAAATACATCAGTAAGAGTTCATGTCTTGGTTTACTTTGTTAAGAATCCCCAGGATATGAATGAGATGAGCACATAAAATGTATAAAGCTTTCAATTAAAATGCCTTGGTGTAATTTACAGCATTAACATTTAGCTATATATTTGTCTAAAGGAGATCTGTTGAACTATATTACAGAAAGATTTATTAAATCTCTAAGAAATACCTTGATTATCTTGTGAGAGATGATTCTAATATAATAAGCTAGGGAACTCATTTTTCCTATATATCTGATCTCTCTCTCTCTCTCTCTCTCTCTCTCTCTCTTTTAATCTTTTTTGAGACAGGGTCTCCCTATAGCCCCAGCTGTCCTGGAACTCTGTAGACCAGGCTGGCCTTGAACTCACAAAGATCCACCTGCCTCTGCCTACCAAGTGCTAGGATTAAAGGTGTGCACCACCACGCCCTGCCTACCAATAATCATTATCCTCTTAAAAATAATTTGATTCCCATCCAGGTGTGGTGGCGCACGTCTTTAGTCCTAGCACTTGGGAGGCAGAGGTAGGCAGATCTTTGTGAGTTCAAGGCCAGCCTGGTCTACAGAGTGAGTTCCAGGACAGCTGGGGCTACAGGGAGACCCTGTCTCAAAAAGATAAAAAAAAAATTGATTCCCCCCTCATTTGGTGACCATAGGAAGGGAAGTCTGTAGTGTGGAGCACAAGGGCAGAACTGATAGTGGTTTGGGCTTGCCAAGGAGGAGCCTTCACGCACGACATCTTTCAGCCTAATAAAGAAAAAAATAATGAGCTGAAGATACTAAAAGCTATGATATATGTGGCATACATATATGCATATTTTGGAGTGATGCATATTGGAAGGAACAACAACATCAGAAAGACTGGGTCAAAGAACTGACTGAAATGGTGAACTTCTGCTCAAAACAGTAAACTTCTGCGTTGAGAATTGATTTCCCCCTCATTTGGTGACGATAGGAAGGGAAATCCCTAGTGTGGAGCACAAGGGCAGAACTGATGGTGGTTTGGGCTTGCCAAGGAGGAGCCTTCAAGCATGACATCTTTCAGCCTAATAAAGAAAAAATAATAAGCTGAAGATGCTAAAAGCTATGATATATGTGGCATACATATATGCATATTTTGGAGTGATGCATATTGGAAGGAACAACAGCAACAACAGAAAGACTGGGTCAAAGAACTGACTGAAATGGTGAATTTCTGCTCAAAACAGTAAACTTCTGCATTGAGAATTTTGAGAGACTGAGGAAAAGATGAAAAACATGTTTGGCAGAATGTATGAGCTCTGGTGAGGTGGGGGGCAGGGAAAGGGACCCTGGACTAGATTTGATTGGAAATTTTGAATGAAATGCACAGAGCTTCAATAAAAAATTGGCCTTGGGAAAAAATAATTTGATTTCCCAGCACTCAGGAGGCAGGGGCAGGTGAATCTCTGAGTTCAAGGCTAGCTTGTTCTACATAGTGAGTTCCAGGATAGCTGGGGCTACAGGGATACTCTGTCTCAAAAAGACCAAAAAATAATAATAATTCGATTCAGGGCTGGGGAGAGATTGCTCAGTGCTTAAGTGCATTGGTTGCTGTTGCAGAGGACCCAAGTTGTGTTCCCAGCACCCACATGGCAGCTAACAACCATTTGTTACTTCAGTCCCAGGGGAATCCAGTGCCCTCCTCTGACATCCATGGACATTATGCGAGACAGGTTTACTTGCATTCAGGCAATAAACTTATGTAAAGTAATAAAATTTTAAAAATAACTAGATTCACAAATATGACAGTATATAAAATGAAAACAAGAAGCTGACTATGAGTAGACTAACCACTATGATGTAATAAAGTGTAAATATCACAGTAGCAAAGTTTATTTAGTTTTGCTTCTAGAAAACTGATATATCAAACATGGCTTTATATTATGCTAATTATTAAATAGCTAGTTTAAATGGTCAAGGGACTGGGAATGTAGTCCCATTGGTAGAGTGTTTGCCTGGCATGTGTAGAGCTCTAGGTTCAATCCCCAGTATCACATGAGAGCATAAACATGAGAGACACAGTTACTCAGAAAGCATAAGGCTGGCTTTCTTTTCCACTGACTCCGTCTGCATGCCTGTAATCCCAGTACAAGGAACGGGGAGGTAGAAGGGTCAGTTCTGTGTCATCCTTGAGTACACAGTGAATTCAAGGCGATCCTGGACTACATTAATCCCTAATCCCTTTCTCAAAAAAAGAGAGAGAATAAAAAGGACAATGGAAATGTCAGCGCTACTTGCCATTGCTAATGAAGGTGATCTTGGCTGAATTAATTGAATACTTTAGGGGAAGATTGGCAACACTGAATATGAGCTGTGAAAGTATGTTAAGCATTATAACATGAAGACCTTATACATTTAATAAGGAAAAATTCCTTTGGAGAGACTTCTCTGAACCCCTTGGCTAGACTAAACTCTCTGTTCAAAACAGGAAATTATAAGCAATTACATGAGGGTCTGTGTTCAAGTGTGGGAGTGATTTTGAGAATTTTTTAGGATTTAAATAATTGTATACAACAAACAGGCTTGAAGTTAAAGGAAAAGAAAAGGTCACTGATTGAGAATTGAACAGAAAGAAAGCTTCTGCAGTAGAGGGAGGACACACTGGAAAGGATTCAAAATGACCTGCATCCATTAGCGGTGATGAACGCACTAGCATTCCAGTACTAGTTTCAGTCTGACTTACTGTTTTAACTTTTGAGTTACAATAAGTCCCATAGATTTTATAAATTATTTTAGTACTGCATTTTGGCTTTGTGAAATGCTAACATTAAATTGTTACAAATTATTATTTAGCATACTTTATAAGAGAAATATTTTCTCCTTTGATTTCAGTCTAAATAAAATGAAGTTAATTTATGCTTATTCCTGTTTAAATGTACTATCCAAACTGGAAATAAGCATGTGGCTATTTTTTTAATGCAGCAAGTTTAAATCAGTGAACATTGTGTCCCATTTGAGTTGTTTCGAGGCCTCCCTCTTATTCTGTGCCTCACAAAGGCATCTATGAAAGAGCATCAGAAAGCAAGTCAGAACCCTAAAATCAAGCCACCCTTGCTCAAATCCCAGGAGTATTATTTGGAAACTTGCTTTTTTTCTGTCAGCTGCATGGTAATGCCCTGGATGATTTGGCCATGAATGATAAAGCTTTAGAACTGTGACGGTTCTATCTTATAAGCTTGACTGGGTTGAGAGTTGTCTAGGAAATGAGTAAAGCTAGTCAAGGGTAATTCTGGGTATGTATTTGAGGGGATTTCCAGAGATGATTGACATGTGCAACAGCAAATGAGGGGAGAAAGATATGCCCTGAATAGGCTGGGTGCTAGATGGAATCAGTGGAAAAGAAAGCCAGCCTTGTGCTTTCTGAGTGACTTTGTCTCTTGCTGTTCCCATTACCTAGGAACGGCAAGCTCTGATTTCTTCAGCCTTTCAACCCAGCATAGCATTAGGGACTCAAAGCTGCTTCCAAGGACTTCCGCCCAGACTAGCACTACATCATTGGTTCCTCCTGTTCTGAGGTTTCCAGGTTCTTCAGTTGAGTAGTCACTAGATTTAATGGTTTTCTTGTGTGCAGGTGTCCAATGTTAGACTCTCTAGCCTCTAATCATGCAAGCCCATCTAAGTCCCTTATGTGTACTTTATTGGGAGTATTCTTCAGGAGACATTTAGAAATGATTAAATTTTATAATTTATGATACCAATTAGAGGCCCCATTTCACAGGTTTATTAAAGAACACTCAACCCCACCTCTCAAAAAAAATTTCTTTTGGCAATAATAGTATAATGACTTAAGCTGGAAATGCCTAGGAGCCATGATTTTCAAATATTTATGAGGATCATTCTTATTGGTATATAATGATTAGTTTTGATTGTCAGTTTGGCACAATGTTGAATCACCTGGAAGGGGAGTCTCAGTGAGGAATTGTCTGGATTATGCTGGCCCGTGGGCATGTGTGGAGTGGTTTTCTTAATTAGGTTAACTGGGTTGGAGCACCTACTCTGATTGTGGGTGGCTCATTTCCTGAGCTGGGCCCTGGACTGAATGAACAAGAGAAAGAAAGCTGAGCACACCTATTAGTTCCCCGATCCCGGTTCACTGCTCTCTGTTCTCCGCTATGGATGTAATGTGACCAGCTGCTTCAGGTTCCTGCCACCTTGACTTTCCAGCAATGATTAAATTTATTTTGGAATAGTGAGTCAAAGAAATCCTTTCTCTCTAAAGTGTTTTGTCAGGGTATTTTATCAACAATAGAAAATGAAATTTAAGGCCGAGTGTGGTGGCGCACACCTTTAATCCTAGCACTTGGGAGGCAGAGGCAGGCAAATCTCTGTGAGTTCAAGGCCAGCCTGGTCTACAGAGCAAGTTCCAGGCCAGCTGAGACTAAAGGGAGACCCTGTCTCAAAAAGACCCCCCCAAAACAAGAAATTTAGATATGTACTAGTTGGTGTGTTATTTGTTCAGTATTGTCATTTCTTAGTATGCTTCCAAAATTTTCCTAAAACTTGATTGATGATATAAAATATTTTTCACTGACAGAACACAGATAGCATACTCATTTCAGGGCAGCTGGTAAGTGAGGGTCCATAGTCTTGAAACGGAGATATGTATCACATTGTGTGTATTGCATCCTCCATCAATAGAAAAAGCAAGGTTGGAAAATGTATGTGGATTTTCTTCAGGATCTCTTAGGTTTTTTTTGGAAGCTCCAATATGAAAAATGTCTAGAGGAACCTGACTTAGGGAGAAAATACAGGTATTCAGTAGTCATAGTAATCAGTGACTGAACAGCTTCTTTCTTTTTTTTTACTTATTAAATTTTTATTTTATTTTATTTTATGTATGAGTGTTTTGCCTACATGTATGTAAGTGCACCCATGTCCTCCATTGCCCACAGAGACAAGAAGAGGGGTGTCAGATTCCCTGGAACTGGAATTAAGGATTGTTATTAGCTGCCAGGTAGGTGCTGGGAACCAAACCCAGGTTTTCTGGAAGAGCAGCTGGTGCACCTAACCACTGAGCCATCTCTCAGTCCTGAGCTGTTTCTTTCTGACATCACTGACTGTGTTGGTCCTTCCATGTGTCTACAGACATGGGGGCTTTGCTTTGCCTCTTGCTCTGGGTAGCCCTGAGGAGCAAGCCTCTGGTAGAGACTCTACTCCCTTTAAAGTGGTAGGGGGATTTCCTAAAGTAGTGTCTAGTTCATTTTCCTCAGCACATTTTGAAGTTATTGGGCAATTCAGAGACTCATAAGAGGATGGGATCTGCTTCTCTGAAGAGAAGAGATCATTGTGACAAGTTGTATCCATTCAGAATTGCCTACATGTGGGGATGGCTTGATACTTGGGTTCACATTTCTCCTTGTTACAGTTAGGAAGAAGAACATACAAGGTGAAGTAAGATCTTTCAATCCTTAAAATTAATATCATAAGTACAACTTATTTCATTTATATTGTTCTTTAAAATGAAATAAATACTATGTAGGTCATTAACATTTAAATGTAATAGTTGTTACTATGCCCACATTTTCCTTCATTCTCTTATTATACATTGTTACCTACTCCAAAAAGCCATTTCTAAGAGTCAAAGAGAGAAAAGAGACTTGGATTCTTCTTCCTTCTCTAAGCCAGCAAGTCACACTCATGGCCTTGCTGTCATTTAGGAATTGTGCTGCATTCAATCCCACCAAATACCCAACAGAAACTTGAAAGACTCTAGAATAGAAGAGTGGGATCAGTCATTACCCCCTTCTAAGAGTGAGAATACTACAGGGAAGGGGGATGCTAGAAAGGAAATGTGGCCTGCTCTGTACCAGGTGCTTGCCAGTCAGAAATAACTGCTCCCATCTGCAATGATTGTAGTGACTGGATTCCATAAGCAGAAGGTATTTATTGCTGGGGATTGAATCTGGGGTATTGCCTATGTTAAGCCAAATTCTTCCACCCAGTTATACCTTATTCTCAAATAGGAGACTATTTAAGGGATCCTGGAAGTGTGTTTCTTATTGAGAGCAGAGGCTAAATAGGAAAAAACAAAACAAAACCACCAAAATTTACTGAGAAAGAAAACAACTGGGGGAATGCCAGGCCAGGGTTTTAAGGAAATGACATTAGCAGCCTGCCTGGATATGACAAAGCTTGGTAAACAGTAATTAAGCAGCAAGAACAGAGACGAAGAACTCTGTATTTGCCTAAACACAAACATATTCAAAATCTCCTTCTGCCTGTCTGCAGAGTAATATCTAATCTTCGACCTGTCAGTTGTTTCTGGTCTTTCTTTCTGGGTACCAGGTAGTTTTACATATACTACAAGTTAATTTTTGAATGACTTTGTGTTGCAACCTATTTTTCCCCATATTTTTCTGATATTTTCTAAATGTATACATTAATATACTAAATGGTCCAGAATGTTTCTCATTTCTAATTATTATACTAATTAATGAACTCATAGCCCTGTGGCCCTGTATTGAAGTACATTTATAGGACATAGTGTCATCTTTCAGGTCTCTGAAAGGTGGTGATAGTGATTCCTGCTTTAATTGAACAGTATAGACAATGAATGCATTTACATAAGAAGCAGTCTCAGCTTCTCAACTAGAAACATTGGAAATGTGAAGTTCTATCTATCTCTCTATTTCCTATTCTGTAGAATTATTCCACGGTCTTACTTAATGCCTGGCATAGACACAAAAGAAACAAACTCCAAAGAATATCTGAGTTCAGAATGGTGAATGGATTTATGTAACATATATACAGTTTCTCACGTAAGGGTTGATGGAATTGAATTTTTATTTGAGAAACTAGGCCAATTGATGACTTTTGAACCAATGTGAAATAAATTGTGTGATGTAATTATATCAGTTCCATAATTAGGATGTTCTTACATTTAATTTACTTGTTTATGTTTATTAGTTTTGTCTCCCATCTCTCTTGTTAAAACTTTGAATTGATGAACTCCATTTCAGAAAAGGTAGGGATATGAGGTGATGATTTTTAATTTTTGTGTAGTACATGAAAAATCTCCAACATAATCATGCACACTAAATTTAATCTAAGAATAAATAAACAAAAGTAATACATGTGGGCTAAACCTACTCAGAGATAGCCATTCTCTTTAAAAGCCAGGTAACTATTTGTAGGAATGAAATTTGCCGGGCTTGAGGAAAGAACTTGTAAGACCTGTCCTGAAAAACCTCTTGAGAATTATCTGATATCTCTGTCGGCCTATCTCTGAAAAGTTCCAGGACTGGATAGCCCCTTCCCTTAAGGCATTGAACAAAAATGTCACCTCTAGCTTACTTGTTGCACAAACAGGAGCTCTGCAGCCCCCCCCCCCATTAGAGCCAAGGTGGCTCGCCTCTCCCTTCCACCTGCCACCCCCACTTCCTTGCCCAGAGCACAGTAACTTTTTGTATATAAGCACACTGCTGGCATGAATAAAATGAGACTCTATTCTCCTGGACCTCGCCCTCTGAGTCCGTGTCTGTATGTCTGTCCTTGTCTTTCCTTGTCTTTCTATTCTGTCGGGTAACCTCCCCATGGCCCACCTCCACTCTCTTTGCCAGAGCTGAGCTGAAAGGTGGTCTGGTGGCAGGCAGGAGACATCCTTGAAGCTTGCAGGGAGAGAACAGCATGTTGAATGCAGTCATGCGTGACTCAAAGACTATTAGTTTTGCTCTGAGTGCTTTATGGAAAATCTGAAAGTGTTTATCCTATTATGTAATAATATTCTGAGATCCTCAATAAAACCAGGGGTCCTGGTAGACTAGATAGAGTAGAAATTGCATGGCTACAATTTTAGTTGATCTTGATATGGAAAGGTATTTTATATCTTGCATAGACACCTATATACCTATAATATATAAGAATAACAGAGGTTTTAATATAAAAAAGTCATAATGCAGTCTGTCTAAAATATTTGTGGAGAATTTATTTTACAATGTAAATCACTTCATACTCAGATTTATATGGTGATGTATTTTCAGGCTGATTATATTTTTCTTTATAGGGATAGTGCTACATTTAAAAAAAAATTTCTCCTCATAAGTGTAGGAAAAGACTTTCTAAATCAAACAGCAGCTGCACAGGAAATAAGGACAACAGCTGACAAGTGGGACCTCATCAAACTCAAAAGCTTTTGTACAGCAAAAGAAACAAGGAAGTGAAGAGAAAACCCACAGAGTGGGAGGAAACCTTCACCACGGATACACCAGACAAAGCATTAACATCCAGAATATATAAGCTACTTAAAAAGCAAAGAAGTAAGAAAACAAATGACCTATTCAAAAGATAGAGATGAACAGAGACTTCACCAGTAAGGAAGTAAAGATGGCTGAGAAACATCTTAAGAAGTGTTCAACATCATTAATAATTAAGGAAATGCAAATTAAAACAACACTAAGTATCCCCTCTTTGGTTAGCAATTGTATTTTGAGCCATTAATGATTTTTGGGTTTTTTAATCCAGAAGGTATATAAACCTTTTCAGATTTTTCATCTGATTTGTTCCTGCAAATATAGTTCTATCAGATACCTTATGTTACCTTACTGATGTTTGTTGCACAAGCAGACACTGCTGTACTTAGAAATTTCTATTTGAGTTCTTTAAAAACTACAAAACTAATCTGTATCTGTACCAAACTGATTTAAAAATAAATACACGTTTATTGAAAAAAAAAAAGGTCGCTGCTATCTACCATCCCCACTTGCTCTGCCTGCTCCGCCCTTCCGCTGCCGCCAGGATGATGTGTGGAGGGACTTCCGCCACCCAGCCCGCCACGGCAGAGACCCAGGAGATCGCCGACCAGGTGAAGCCCCAGCTTGAAGAGAAAGAAAACCAGAAGTTCCCCATCTTTAAAGCTGTGTCCTTCAAGAGCCAGGTGGTGGCTGGCACCAACTACTTCATCAAGGTTGATATTGGTGATGAAAAGTGCATGCACTTGAGGGTGTTCAGACCTCTCCCTCATGAAAACAAGCCCTTGACCTTGACTGCCTACCAGACCAACAAGGAGAAACATGACGAGCTGACCTACTTCTAATTTCCTAGGCCCTGTGCCAAATACTTCATTGTTTCAATCTGTGTAGGGACCATGACATAAGTTCCCCTCTGTGGAGCCTCTGTGATGAGGGGATGGGGTTCAGCAGCTTCTCTTACTTGGTGATTCACAAACTGCATTGTGTTTTTTTGATTCCAGTTATTTTCCTAATGCTCTATATGATCTATCTCTAAATATATATTTTTAGAGTCTAAAAATAAAATAAAATAAGACTAGCCAAGATCAAGAAAACAAAAGACACCAAATGCTGGAGAGGTTGTGGGGAAAGGGGAACAGTCATCCACTGCTGGTGGGAATGTAAACTGGTACAACCACTGTGGAAAGCAGTGTGGAGAACCCTTAAAAAAACTCAAAATGAGCCTACCACCTGACCCCGCCATACCACTCCTGGGTATATACCCACAAGACACATCCTACTGCAAAGATACATGCACAGCTATGTTTATTGCAGCTCTCTTCACAATAGCAAGGACCTGGAACCAACCCAAATGCCTCTCAACAGATGACTGGATAACAAAAATGTGGTACATCTACACAATGGAGTTCTCTGCAGCAGTAAAGAAAGATGACATCATGAGATTTGCTGGTAAATGCATGGAAATTGAAGCCATTATGCTAAGTGAAGTAACAGTTCCAGAAAAAAAAAAAGTGAATGGCTTCTCTCATTTGTGGATGCTAACACCAAATCCCCAATTGGTAGGCAAACTGAGTAACTTTATTATTATAGTTCATTGTATCCGAAAGCAACTGTGCTATTACAAAGTGAATCTATAAATGGGCTCTAGAATTGTCTTACCACTTATACTCACACATTGTAATTACCATATTTAAATGGAGGAGATGTAGTCATATTCTAAAAAAAAAAAAAAGAATGTAAAATAACATGACCTTATACCTGCATGCAAATTTAGTGTTAAAATGTGAATCTCTAAATGTGTTTAGGAATCAACCTACAGTTTATTTTCAGAATTTTTAATTTTGACTTATGTGTGGAGTGTATATATTTTGGAATAATATAAAATAAAAAAGTATTGATAAAAATTGTCTCCTATATTAATTGCTACTTGAATTTTAGCTTATAATTTTTGTTTCTAAAATAACCTTTGATATGTTGGAGAGATGGTTCAGCAATTAAAAATAGCTGCTGCTCTTTCAGAGAACCCGAACTTGATCCTCAGCACCCATGCCACCAGCTGACAACCACCTGCAAGTCCTGGGGCTCCAATGCATCAGGCATTTCCAGTCACGCCCTCTTTTCTTTGCCTCTGCTCTGGAATGCAGACAACGTGACCTCTTTCTGCGTACATGTGATTGGTTTGCGGTTTTATGGACTGTGTTGTCTGGTTTAGTCTTGTCAAATCTTCACAAAAAAAGTGAAGTGAGTTAAAAGAGTGCAGAAACAAAACTGGAGGATGCAGACAACATTGCTAACACAAATTCAAGCAAATAAAAAGAACGCTGAACTGTCTTCCCTTTTCCAACTACAGATTCTATCCTTGCCCCATTAAAGTAAATATATTCTAACCAGTTTTTATAAGTGTACTCCAACTATTTTTTGGAAATTTCAGTGAAATTATTTTCAATGTTTTTTTGGGTAATTATTGCTAAAAAATGAACTTTACCCCAAGGATAAATTATGTTTGGGATCTTAGTATAAAAATCCCTAGAATAAGTATAAAATCCCTAGCATCAGTTTGTCATTCAAAATATTTATACTTTTTTACTTTTAAAAAGTCTTATTTTGGGGCTGGAGAGATGGCCTACCAGTTTAGAGCACTGACTGCTCTTGCAGAGGACCTGGGTTTGATCCCCAGCACCCACATGGCAGCTGAGAACCATCTTTAACTCCAGTTCCAGGGGAATCCGACACCCTCTTCTGACCTCCACAGCATTGCACGACACGGGTGCACAGACCTACATGCAGACAGTACATTCATACACATAAAAAATAAATAAAATTTAAAAAGTTTTATTAACATGTTTTATAATGTAGGCACACTAAATTAGTAATAAATATATAATCTATAAATCCTTCTGTCCTGGAAAGTTAAAATGATTTACTGATAGACTGTTAAAAGTGTTGAATACTGGTAATGGGTGTGATGCTGGCAGTTTTGCTGTGTGAGTTTATGAAGTGCTTCCTCTTTTGCATATATTAAGGATTTAGTTGCTCTAAGGTTTTGAAAGATGTAACTATAAATTTTAATAAAATATTTCAAAAATCAACTGTCAAGCACTATTTCAACACACTGGCTGTATTTTTGTTTGACTGTCAAAATTCCCAATGCTTATTGGTATAACCAGTGAGTTTGATCCTGTTAGAGAGCAAAATTCTTGAAATCAATTCCATTATAATCTTTGGCTGCTTTTATTCAGAGGAAGCTGGCATGTAGAATCAGGACAAAAACTTTAGTGATGTGTATGATAGTTTCTTTAAAGTATATCACTGAACCAGAAAACTCACTTGGTGATCTCTACAACTGTGTAGTTGGAACTTTTAGGGAGAGAAAAGAATGAAATTTGGGGTTAAAAAAAGAAGAAATTACATTTTATAAGTAAAAAAGCAACATCCATTGTCTAAGTTAATTTGACAGTGCCTTACAGAATGTTTTTACACCTATAGTATTTACTATCAGTTGCCTTCTGGTTTTTTGAAAAACTAAAATGTGCCTATGGTTTGAAAAACATTGAAATTTCACATGTGAGAACTCTCCCAGAAGTTACTTTTAGTCAGTGAATAGTTGGATATATTAAGTTGCTACTCATTTTTTTTCCCACAGCCAAGCAAATACATTGCCAAGTCAGTGAACTCTGTACAATAGAACTTACTTCCATTATCACTGGGCCAGTTACCAGCATTGTACTCAGTATTGGGAAGAGATAAAACTGCTTTTGTTGACTGAATTCGGCATTTTTCAGAAATAAGAGAAAGAAGAAATGGACAGGGAAATGCTCTTTTTCACATGCCACTTCTATCTAGAGTTTCCAGCTCCCTGAATGCTCCCTGAGTAATTTTCAGGAAGAGTATGTGTAAGAAGAAGCCCTGGTACCCCAAATCCACAAGAAGCTGGTCTTTTCAGCTGCTGAGGTCTTGAGATGATGCATGTTTCCAATACACTTTAATTTTACCTTAGAACCAAGCCAAGCTGAGTCAGGAGCCCAATTCTTTGTTGACTGAATTTATGAATTAATGGATTAATACAATTACATCAGTTAAGGAAATTTTATGGTTTGAATGTGGCCCCTATAAAATTCAGGTGTTGCCCATATAATAGTATAAATAGTTTGAGCCCTTAAACGATGGTTTGGTTGGCACTGTGGGCTCAGTAATGGGTTTAAGGCCCATAAAACAGACACCTCTTTTTGCAGTTTGGCTAGCTTTCCCCTTTCTCTTCTGCATGTGAGGATATAGCATGAACACCTCCACCAGACCAAATGTCATGACTCTGATTTTATGCTTCTCAGCCTGGAGAAATGTGAGAAAATATATTTCTGTTCTTTGTAAATTAATCTTCATTGTTTTGTTGTAGCACCCCAAATAGAATAAGATAGAAACACATAGTTTATGCTATCGTTTAGTTCAAACATTTAAAAATTTTGGTTAGTGCTGCTTTCTTGGTGAGTGGTATATATAATCAAGCAATCTTTTTTCAATAGGCTAATTCTCCCATTAAGAAAAATTAAACTCAATCATATTCTATACTCCCTTACCAGTAATTTACTCCTCTATTGTTCTAAATATTATTCTCTATAGTAAAAAAGGAATTTTTAAATTTTTCACCAAAGACAGGATGAAATAATACAGTATGAAGGAAATGCTACGTAGAAGATGCCATGGCTTAGAGTGTAAACAAACTGCAGTATATTTTGAGAGAACTTTGTCGGATCTTCTTTTCTGGAAGATACTTGTAAAACCATTCTTAGTAATTTTAATACTTAATGCTTTAATTGCTGGCTTAAAGTCACCACCTGTCTGACAGGAGGTGCATGATATAATCTTTAAAATACTCCCTTCAAGTTTTGTCAATAACACCCAACATTTCACATTTTACAAAAGCCATTTATTTCAAATACATTTTATCATTTAACCTTTACCACAATCCTGATGGGTATGCATAGTCATTTCCATTTCCTTACTGCATAAACTGATTCTTGATTAATTAATTTGCATAGGGCACTTAGATATGTACAGTACAGACCTTGGATTCAAAGCAAACCAAGCCAAATCCAGTTATATTTTATCATGGTGGTAATAATTATGAAGGTGACAACTTCTACCCTAAAAGAAAACAACTCACTCTTAAAACTCTCATTTTAAATTACTTTTATTTAATTGTAAATATCCCATTACAAAATACCAATGCATTCACACTGTCACATTAAAAAAAAAATCAATCTTGGTCAGATGTGGTGACACATTCCTTTAATATCTGAACACAGAAGGCAGAGACAGGTGAAGGAACCCTCTCTGTGAGTTCCAAGCCAACTTGTTTTACACAGCGAGTTCCAGGTCAGCCAGTACTATATAGTGACCCCTGTCTCAGGGGATGCACCCTGAGATATCCAAGGGTTTTTAGAGAACACAAATTAGATTCGCTAAAAATTAGAAGATGGCGGGCATGGTGGTGCATGCCTTTAATCCCAACACTCAGGAGGCAGAGGCAGGTGGATCTCTGTGAGTTCAAGGCCAGTCTGGCCTACAGAGCAAGCTCCAGGTCACCTGGGACTAAAGGGAGACCCTGTTTCCAAAACACCAAAAATGAAAAAATTAGAAGGCAAAAAGGAATGGGAAGGGAAGTATGGGTGAATCTAAGAGGAGATGGGGGAACGGGTTCTAATATGATGCACTGTATGAATTTTCAAAGAATCAATAAAAATATTTAAAAATTAGAAAATAAAAACATCAGATGTTTAAAATGAAAATAAACTCCTGAGACCAGCTGAAGTGCAGGAAGGCAAGGAGAAGCCCATATGCCAGGAACACGAAGAAGAGACAACACAGGAAAGGGGAAGGATAATCCTGAATCAAGCTCTACCAACCCTATGGAAGATTCCTACAGTGGGATCCTCCTGGGGATGGCCCAGGACACAGATATCAGAAACACAATTAGGAACATATTTAAAGAACCACAAGATTATAAAGAGCAAATCAAAGAACTAAGAAAACAGAATGAAAAACTCAAGAAGGACCGAGAGAGAGAGAATGACAAACTCCGGAAGGAAGTAGAAACACTGAAAAGATCCCATGCTGAAAAAGGTAAGGAAACCAACCAACAAAGCAAAGAGCTACAGGAAGAGATTGAGGAGCTCCAAAAGGAAGTAGAAATACTAAAGAAATCAGAAGAGGAAATGAAAAAGGAAATCAATCACTCATCCAATCAAGAGGAAAGGAATGGAAAAAGCCTCAGAAGCAGAATAGAGGAAGCAGAACAAAGAATATCAGACCTGGAAGATAACACAGAACAACTAAAAACCTCAAGTAAAGATTATGAAAAAATTTAAAATACACAAAAGTGCAACAACCAGGAACTGTGAGACACTATGAAAAGATCAAACCTCCATATCATAGGAATAGAGGAAGGAGAAGAATCCCAAGAGAATGGTATTGATCAGATCTTCAACAGAATAATAGATGAAAATTTCCCCAAACTAAAAAAAGACAAACCAATACAAATACAAGAAGCACATAGAACTCCAATCATAACCTTAAATATTAATGGACTAAATTCCCCAATCAAAAGATATAGACTGGGAGATTGGATTAGGAAACAGAATCCATCGATATGCTGTCTACAAGAAACACATCTTACCTTCAAGGACAGGCACCACCTTAAATGAAAGGATGAAAAAATATTCCAAGGAAATGGTACCAAAGAGAAAGCAGGTGTTGCTATTTTAATATCAGACAAAATAGACTTCAAAGTAAAAGAAATCAGAAGAGACAAAGAAGCAATTCAAAGGACAGAAGAAAGGAGCAACCATCCCCAGGCACCTAGAAAGAGAAATCAATAAAAGCATAATTGCAGAAGTAGAAACCTAAACCCAAACTGTAAATGGATAATAAAGCAAAAGGAAGCAACACAAAAATTGATGGAGAAATAAGAATATTTCAAGACAAACTCTAAGGTAATTCATGACAGCCAAGACAGCACTGCAGAAAAATTTTAATGGAATACTTCACAGAGAGGAAGTGTTCCTCTTCTATGTGACTACATGAAAATGTGCACTTGGTGGAAACAACAAATTCGACCCAGGAAAGAAACACCCTAGAAACATGTCTAAAAAAGCAACTCAACAAACCCTCAAAACTAATACAGGAGAAGGAAAAGAAATACTAATAATCCACCAAAACAGAACATCATCAAACAAATTTATAGGAAACAGCAAACCCCTTTCTGTAATAAACAATGTAAATGGCCTTAACTCCCCAATAAGAAGATATAGATGAATGAATTGGGAAAAAAAGAACTATATGTTGTCTCCAAGTAACACACCAATCCAGCAAAGACATATTTTAAAAAATAATATCAAAGGATGTGTGTTAGTCACTTTTCTGTTGCTGTGATAAAACCACCATGACCAAGGGAACTTAAAAAAGGAAGAGTTTATTTGAGCTTACACTTGAGGGTTCCAAGGAATTAGAGTCCATTGTGGTGGGGAGGCATGGTGGCAGGAGCTGGAGCCGAGGTTCACATCTTCAAGTGGGCACAGGAAGCAGAGAGAGCAACTAGAGACTAGCAAGGCTTTTTTAACTCTCTAAGTCCACCCCCAGTTACATACTTCCTCCAGCATGGCTGCACCTTCTAAGACCACCCAAAACAGCACCACCAACTGAGGGCAAAATGTCTGAATACTTAAAGCCTATGGGGGACATTCTCATTCAAACTACCACAGGATGGAAAAAAAAAACACAAAGAAAAACTAATATCAGCAACTGTAGTTATCCTTATATCAGATAAAGTAAACTTCAAAACAAAATCAATTATCAATTAGAAAAGATTAAAAGGGACACTATATAATGAGAACAATCAAGAACGTATGACAGTTGCAAACATTTATACAGTGAATATTGGAGAATTTAATTTCATAAAAAATACTAAGAGGCATAAAAAGCCTCATAGGCCCTGACATAATACTAGTGGGAGACTTCAATATCCCACTCTCATCTTTAGAAAGATCTTCCAAGCTAAACACAAGTGAAGAAACTTCGGGGCTAAAATACAGATGGATCAAGTGGACTTAACAGACATATACAGAATATTCCACTCAATAAACATAGAATATACATCATTCTCAGCATCACATAGAACATTTTCCAAAATCATATCATAAGAAACATAGTAAGTCTCAACAAATACAAGAAAAGGGATAATTCTTTAGTTCTTATCAGAACACAGTGAAATAAAAATAGAAATTAACAAGAGAAAATATAGACACCTCAAAAATACTTGGAGACTAAATAATACATTTGAATGAACAATGGATCATCCAAGAATATGAGAGGAAATTAAAACTTCCTAGAGACAAATGGTAATGAGAAGACAGCCTAGCAGAACCTCTGAGACACAGCCAATGCAGTCCTGAAAGGAAAGTTTATAGTAATGGGCATTCACAGAAAAAATTTGAGAGTTATAAAACAAACATCCAAATGACATACCTCAAGACTCTTGAAAAATAACAACTAGAGAATCCTAATCCTAGCAGATGGCAAGGAATAATAAAGATTAGGGAAGAAATTATTTAAATAGAAACCAAAAGAATAGTTGGGCGTGGACACTCAGGAGGCAGACAGGTGGATCTCTGTGAGCTCAAGGCCAGCCTTGTTTACATAGGAGTTCAGGCAAGCTGGACCAGAGAGACCCTGTCTCAAAAAGACCAAGGAAGGAGGAGGAGGAGGAGGAGGAGGAGGAGACAAAAGGAAGGAAGGAAGAGAAAGAAAAAGAAAGAGAGAGGAGAGAGAGAAAGAAGAAAGAAACTAAAAGAACACACACACACACACACACACACACACACACACACACAAAGAACATACAAAACCAACCAATCAACCAAGGAAACAGTTGGTTCTTTGAAACAGTTAATAAGATTGACAAACCCTTAGACAATATGACAAAAATAAAGAGAAGACACAAATTAACAAAAAGGGTGTCATTACAACAGATTACAACAAAATGTAGAACATTATTAGAGATTACTTCATAAGTTATATTCTAAAAAGCTAGAAAATCTAGAAGAAATAACATTTCTAGAAGCATATCATCTACCAAAATTAAAGGCAAAAGACACAAATAACCCATTAGAAGCAATGAGAGAGACTGTAATCAAGTCTTACCTAAAAGAAAAGCCCAGGACCAGACTAATTCACTGCTGAATTCTATCAATCTTTCAGGGAAGATCCCAATTCTTATCTCGTTGCACAAAATAGAAAACTGAAGAACCCTACCAAATTTATTCTATGAAGTCAGTATTATTCTGATAATCCAAATTAGGTAAAGAAACAACAAGAAAGAAAATTAGTCTATTTTCTTTGATGAACATAGACAAAAAAATCTTAATAAACTGGATGTCTAATACAGCCAATCAAAAAAGAGAAAGATCCCCACAATGAAAAATTTAAGCCCTGAAAAAAGGAAATTGAAGAAGATACTAGATGATATAAAAAACTTTCATGCTCCTTGACTAGCAGAATTAATATTGTGAAAATGACTATACTACAAAAAGTAATCTACAGATTTCATGCAATACTTATTAAGATTCTGATGATATATTTCACAGATGTAATAAAAAACAATCCAAGAATTCATGTGGAACCACAAAAACCCAAAGCAATCCTAAGAAGTAAAAATAGAGCTGAAGCTCTATTATACTATTGAGCTATAGTGATAAGGGCATCTTGATACTGACATAAAACCAAACCAGTAGACCAATGGAACAGAATTTAGGACCTGGAAATAAGCCAATGAAGATGCCCACCTATGTCTTTACAAAGGAGGAAAAATCATGCATCAGAAAAAAGGCTATTCAACAAATGGTGATGGCAAAACTGGATATCCACCTAATAAAGAATGTAATTAGATTCACATTTTTCACCTTGTACAAAAATACATTTGAAATGAACCAAAGACCTTCATTTAAGACCTGAAATGATGAAAATTCTAGATTAAAACATGGGGAATACTTTTCTAGTTATTGAGGTGGGCAAGAACTTTCTGAGCAGAACATCAATAATAGCACAAGTATCAACTGGCACCAAGTATCAGTAGATGGGACTACATAAAGTTAAAATATGTCTATATAATAAAGGAAACTACTAGCAAGAGCACACAGTATGGGAGAAAATCTTTTCCAGAGAAGGCACCAAATTCAGAATTTACAAAGAACTACAGATGTTAAATACCAAAAACTGCCAATGTGCAAGTGGGCTAATGATTTTAATAGACAATCTTCAAAAAGAAAAAAAAAGATAAAAGGGGATAGAGAGATTGTGGTGGTTTGAATGTGTGTCCCCCATAGGCTCTAGGTATTCAGACGTTTGTCTCCAGTTGGTGGCGCTGTTTTTGGAGGTCTTGGGGTGTGTGGCCATGCTGCAGGAAGTGTGTCACTGGGGGCAGGCTTAGTGAGCTTAACAAGCCTCGTGCTCTACAGTTGCTTCCTCTCTCTGCTTCCTGTGCTCTTTGCGAGATGTGACCCTCGGTTTGCTGCTCCAGATCCAGCCGCCACGCCTCCCGCCACAATGGACTCTAATTCCCTGGAACCGCCAATCGTAAGCTCAAATAAACTCTTCCTTTTATAAGTTCCTTGGTCATGGTGCTTTATCACAGCAACAGAAAAGTGACTAATACAGTAGTTTGGTACCAGAGAGTGGGCTGTTGGCTGTGAAGAACCTGACCATGTGGATGTTTGGAGAAATGTGGAAGACTTTGGAACTTTGGGCTAGAAAAGCTGTTGACTACTGTAAGCGGAGCTTAAAGGGCCATTCTAGTAGAAGCCTGGAAGAAAGCATTGCTGCAAAGAATGTAGTTCCAGAGGAAAATAAAGACTTAGGCAGAAACCGGGATATTTTGACAAAGAGTCTGGCAGCAGTTTACCCATAGCCCAAATGCTTGCCTGATGCTAAGTTGAAAAGCAATGGACTGATGTCTTTGGCGGAGGATATTTCAAGACAGCCCAACGTAGAAATGGTGGCGTAGCTTTTAATGGTGAATATTGTGCAGATCTACAGTGAAGAAGAGCATATGGGGCAGAAAGAAATGCAGAATGTACAGTTTGGATCTGAAAACTGCACTAGGAAGATTAAAGGTGGTGCCAAGGCTTGTGAAGGAAAGTTTTCTTTTGATAAGGAGATTAAAGTGCTTAAAGAAGGGCCTGAAGATTTACAAGTAAACAAGAGAATCAGTACCTTCAGGGCAAGACCACACCCAACTAATCCTCCAGCAAGTCCAGGGCAGAGAAAAATGGCAAATGTGGTTAAAGTAGGAGAGATTCCATCCCCAACTTGCCGCCAGACTCAGCAATTTCATTCATGTGGTGCTGGCTTTAGAGGCATGAAGTTTGCAAGAGTGAAGGGGTCATCAGTTCTTCCTCCACGGTTTCAGAGAGCTGCCAAGGTCAGGCAGAGTACAGCAGGGTGTCCCTGAATAAAGAATGCCCTGATGGGCCATTGCGTGAAGCTGTGAGTGTGAAGCCTGGTGGCATCGGAGACCCCAAGAAGACTTTTGAGATGCCAGACCTGTGAGATATTTGTCAAGGAGAGCTGCATACTGGGAGTGGTACCGGCCTAAGAAAGAGATGTGTGTTGCAAGCAAAGCTGGAAGAGCTGAGCCGTCTAAGCCCTTTGAAAGTCAAGTCCCAGAAGTTGCATGTGGAGCTACAGGACTTGGCATTTGTCCTGCTGGTTTTCGGTCTTGTTTTGGGCCAGTATTTCCTCACTATGCCTCTATTCCTCCCTTTCGGAATGGGAATGTGTATTTGGTTCCACTGTATGTTGGGAGTATGTAATTTGTCTTTTGATTTTACAGGAGCTTACAGTTTAAGAGATTGGCCTGAGTCTCAGAAGAGACTTTGGACTGTGGACATTTGAATGACATTGAAACTGGTAAAAAGACTATGGGGACTTTTAAGGTTGGACTAAATGCATTTTGCATTTTATATGGTCAGGAGCCTATGGGGGCCAGGGAATGGAACGTGGTGGTTTGAATGTGTGTCCCCCATAGGCTCTAGGTATTCAGACGTTTGTCTCCAGTTGGTGGCACTGTTTTTGGAGGTCTTGGGGTGTGTGGTCATGCTGCAGGAAGTGTGTCACTGGGGGCAGGCTTAGTGAGCTTAACAAGCCTCGTGCTCTACAGTGCCTCCTCTCTCTGTTTCCTGTGCTCTTTGCAAGATGTGACCCTCGGTTTGCTGCTCCAGATCCAGCCGCCATGCCTCCCGCCACAATGGACTCTAATTCCCTGGAACCGCCAATCGTAAGCTCAAATAAACTCTTCCTTTTATAAGTTCCTTGGTTGGGCTGGAGTGATAGCCTAGTGGTTAAGAGCACCGACTGCTCTTGCAGAGGACCCGGGTCCGATCCCCAGCACCCACATGGTGGCTAAGAACTGTCTGGATGGCCTAGAGGTTAAGAGCGCCGACCGCTCTTGCAGAGGACCCGGGTTCGATCCCCAGCACCCACATGGCGGCTGAGAACCGTCTGCGACTCCGGTTCCAGGAGAACTCCAGTTCCAGGGGAATCCGAGACCCTCTTCTGACCTCCGCGGCATCGCACGACACGGGTGCGCAGACCTGCATGCAGACAATACATTCATACATATAAAAATAAAAAAAAATTTAATTAAAAAAAAAAAAAAGAACTGTCTGTAACTCCAATTCAAGGAGAACTCCAGTTCCAGGGGAATCCAAGACCCTCTTCTGATCTCCACGGCATTGCACAACACGGGAGCACAAACCTACATGCAGACAGTACATTCAGACACATACAAAAAAACAAATAAAATTTTAAAAAAAGTTCCTTGGTCATGGTGTTTTATCACAGCAACAGAAAAGTGACTAATACAGAGATGGTTCAGTGGTTAAGAGCACTGGCTGCTAGTGCAGAGGACCCAGGTTTGACTCCCAGCACCCATGTGCTGGCTAACAACCATTCATAACTCCAGTTCCAGAAGAATCTGATGCTCTCTTCTGACCTCTATGGGCATTGCATGACATAAATGTACATACATGAAGGTAATACACTTATACACAAAAAATAAAAATAATAAAATATACTTAAAAGAGATACAAATGAACAATAAATATTTTATAAAATTATCAGCATCTTACTCATCTGGGAAATGCAAATTTAAACCACTTTTTGTTATCACTTCACCCCTGACAGGCTATCATCAAGAAATATCATGACAAATTTGGGACAGGATGTAGAGAAAGAGGAATACTTATTAATTTCTGGTGGGAGTGTAAATTAATATGACCATTTTGGAAATCAGTTTGGAAGTTCCCTAAATGACTAAAAATAGAGCTATTATCTCTTTCATCCCTAGGCATACACCCAGAGAATTCCATACCCTACCTTAGAGACATTTGTACACCCCTCTTACTGCTGCTCTATTCACTGTAGGAAGGAAATGGACCAGCCTAGCTGTCTTATCAACTGACAACTGGATAATGAAAGTCCGGTACATATATAAAAGGGAGTATTTTCCAGATCTGAAGAAAAACAAGGCCACAAATTTGTAGAAAAATTCATGTCAGTGCTAAGTAGAATGCTCTGTGGGCATTGCAAGCACATGCTGCACCTAGTATGTGCACTCATATGCATAAAAAGACATATAAACAAAGTTTTAAAAATATATCCATTATTTTCAAAGAGTCTGGATGAAGTAGAAAATTTGTAAGAAACAGAGAACATCACCCTGCTATAAGGTCAGCTTGGCCCAGCATTTTTCTCTTTTTATAACCAACACTGTGCCATTGTATTATGACTATTCAGGGTTAGGAAATGCACATCTGCATACAACTGATCACCCTCACAGGAGCAAAAGTGCACCAAAACCTTAAGAATTAAGTGAATTTTTGGCCATTGTGAGACTTGAGTGTGCAGTGGTCAGGTCAGGGCCTTGCCAGGACCACCTGAAGCATAGGTAGGAGCCAGGCGCTTCAGCCAGGCAGATTTTAGGATAGATCTACTCTTGGGTTGCTGGATAATTGATTTGTTGGTTTGTGGTAGGCTGCAGCGGCCCTGCTTGCTTCCTAGGATTAAACATGGGCCTGTTAACCCTTGTCGAGTGTGGCTCTCTGGGCAGGGTCACCCTTTGCCTTTGTGAAAAGAGCAACACAGGGGGGATCTCTATACCAGACTTCAAACTATACTACAGGGCTAGAGTCATAAAAACAGTTTGGTACTGGCACAAAAACAGACCTGTTGACCAATGAAACAAAACTGAAGATCCAAACCTGAGCACTACAATTTCAGCCACCTCATATTTGACAAGGGGTCCAAGAAGACACAATGGAGGAGAGACAGCATCTTCAGCAAGTGGTGCTGGCAAAACTGGATCACTACTTGTAGAAGAATGAAGTTAGACCCCTACCTCTCTCCCTGTACAAAAGTTCACAATAGCAAAAAGCTGGAACAAACCCAAATTCCCCTCAACTGGAAGGAGAAAATGTGGTACATCTACACAGTGGAGTTCTATGCAGCAGTAAAAAAAGACGACATCATGAACTTTGCAGGTAAATGGATGGAGCTATAAGATATTATGTTAAGTGAAGTAACACAGTCCCAGAAAAACAAATGACAAATGGTATTCCACATCTGTGGGATGCTAGCACCAATAACCCAGTTGTAAATATTTCTTGTGGGGAGTGACGCATATTGGAAAGAACAACAACAGAAAAGACTGCATCAAAGAACTGACTGAAACGGTGAATCTCATGGACGGGTCTATATTCGATTAATGTATATTTAAAATTGATCTGAGTTTAACAGGTATCCAAATTTGCCCAAAATTTGTCTACATATTATATGGTATTTTAGGATTTAGTAAAAGTAAAATGTCTATATTAAACAACATTGGTTAAAAGGTTTTAATAAAAACGGTAATACATTTAAGCTAATTAGAAATATAAATTGTCCACATTTTTTACTTAAAATTTGTATAACAACAACTTGGGATTAATGTATATAAATGTTCTCTATAATTTTTGTGTTGTACAGTATTGTCTTGTAACATTTTCTTTTACCTGTAGGATAATTTAACTTAAGGAATTAAGTTTGCTTCCCAAATTAACATACAGTCAATGATAAACAGCTTGGTTAAATTTAATGAAAATTTACGCCTTGATTCCTGCCTATAGGTATGTGACTACAACTGCCTTTTTGAGATTCATGGATCAAAAAATAAAAACCTAAAATAAAAAGGGGGGATACAGTTATATATTAAACCTTTTGTCAAAATTTTCAATTTAAATCTTAAAACTAATTATGGGAATAGAATTGCATGTTCCCACAGGTCAAAACATCACCAACTTAATGGCTGAGAAAGAAAAGATACAACTTTGCATTGTGCAGGGTGTACCAAGAAATACCAGCAGAGAAATTGGCCCATCTAAACATTAAAAGGAAGAAAAGCCTCAGACTGCTACAGGCATCAAACATCTCTGTGGATCCTATTTGTAACAACTGCTTATAATGAGTCCTAATGAAATTTACCTTCCAGGTGCTGCAAAGTTTTAATATGAGAGGCTTTCTTACCTGCTTTTCATAGAACAAAGAAAAACATGATGGTAATGAAGTCATTCTCTAACTGTAAATTAGAGCCAATTGTTATAGAGGTATTCTCTTATAAAACTGGTATAACTGCTTTCTTTAATTGGCTAATAGACATAGGAACTGTGAGAGGATTATTCTCTATTCAGAGCCAAATATAATACTTTTTCATTTTAATATCGGATAAAATAGACTTCAAAGTAAAAGAAATCAGAAGAGACAAAGAAGGCCATTACATTTTCATCAAAGGAACAATCCACCAAGAAGATTTCACAATTATGAATATATATGCCCCAAATTCTGGTGTACCAAACTTTATAAAGACAATTCTCCAGGACCACAAGTCACAGACTAACCCCAGCACACTCATAGTGGGAGATTTCAATACCCCACTGAGTCCTTTGGATAGGTCAACAGGACAAAAAATAAACAGAGAGACATCTGAACTGAACGATATGATACACCAAATGGACCTCATAGACCTCTACCGAACATTCCATCCTAATACCAGAGAATACACTTTCTACTCAGCACCCCACGGAACATTCTCCAAAATCGACCACATCCTGGGACACAGAAGAAACCTCTACAAATACAAAAAGATTGAAATAATTTCATGCATCCTGTCAGACCACAGTGCAATGAAGCTCAACATCAACACCAGGACAAGCCCTCCTGCCTACAAGAACACATGGAGACTAAACAACACACTCTTGAATAATGAATGGGTCAAGGAAGAGATAAAGAAAGAAATAAAAACATTCCTGGAACTGAATGACAATGACAATACAACACAACAAAACTTATGGGATACCTTAAAAGCAGTCCTAAGAGGGAAATTTATAGCCCTGGGTGCCTACATTAGAAAAACAGAAAGAGCACAAGTGAATGATCTAACACTACAGCTAAAAGCACTTGAGAGGCAACAACAGATGAACCCTAAACGCAACAGACAGGAAGAAATAACAAAAATCAGAGCAGAAATCAATGAAATAGAAACAAAGAAAACAATACAAAAAATCAATGAAGCCAAAAGTTGGTTCTTTGAAAGAATAAACAAGATAGACAGACCTCTAGCCCAGTTAACAAAAAGAAAGAAGGAACAACTCCAAATCAATACAATCTGTGATGAAAAGGGAAATATCACAACGGACAAGGAAAAGATCAAGAAAATTATATGGGAATATTACAAGAACCTATATTCTACCAAGTTTGAAAATCTAGAAGAAATGGATGAATATCTGAAATCTTGGGAATCACCAAAGCTTGGCCAAGAGGAGACCAGCAGCTTAAACAGACCCATAACATATGAAGAAATAGAGGATGTAGTAAGAAGCCTCCCAACTAAAAAAAGCCCAGGCCCAGACGGTTTCACAGCAGAATTCTATAAAACATTTCAAAAAGACCTACAACCATTATTTCTGAAACTGTTTAGAAGTATACAATCAGAGGGAACTCTCCCAAATTCCTTCTATGAAGCCAACATCACTCTATTACCAAAACCAGGCAAAGATACAACTAAAAAGGAGAATTATAGACCCATCTCCCTCATGAACACAGATGCCAAAATTCTAAACAGAATACTGGCAAATCGCATACAGACCCACATCAAGAAGATCATCCATCATGACCAAGTTGGATTCATACCAGAGATGCAGGGATGGTTCAACATACGAAAATCAATAAACATCATCAAACACATAAACGGAATCAAAGACAAAAACCACACCATCATCTCAATTGATGCTGAAAAAGCCTTTGACAAAATCCAGCATCCCTTCATGCTTAAAGTCCTAGAAGGAATTGGATTGGAGGGATCATTCCTCAATGTAATCAAAGCCATATACAGGAAACCCACAGCCAATATCATCCTAAATGGGGAAATGACAGAAACATTCCCTTTAAAGGTAGGAACTCGGCAAGGCTGCCCCCTATCACCACTCCTCTTCAATATAGTGCTTGAAACACTTGCTAGAGCAATAAGGCAAGAAAAGGATATTAAAGGAGTACTAATTGGAAAAGAGGAAGTCAAACTATTCCTATTTGCTGATGATATGATTGTTTACTTAAGGAATGCTAAAAACTCCATCAGAAAACTCCTAGAAATGATTAACAGCTTCAGCAAAGTGGCAGGATACAAAATTAACCTTAAAAATACTAAAATCTTTATAAGTTGTGCAATTAAGCAAAATGTATTAATACAGGAGAGCTCTGATATCAGCAACGGATTATTCTGCCAAGGAGATGTTGGCCGGGGGATCCAAGCCCCCCAAAGGTAAAGGCTTTTTGCCTATAAACTGGGATACCTGCAAGAAGAGAGGTGGTAAGGCCCTGCTGTCAAAGACATAGTGTAACCATGGGAAAGATATATTGAGACCACATTTGCAAGTGTACAGTTGGTCTCTGGAATGCCAGAGAGTGTTACCAAAGGCCACTAAATCAATAAAGCAAATATTGGTCTCCTTGAGTCAAGCAAGACTCCTCCATCAACATCAGCTACACCTCACCTGCCTGGAAATACTGTGCAGCAGTGGCAGCCATATATCTGTATATCCCAAATATAATTGGCTAGTAGCTCTCTCCTTGGAGGAATAATTCATGGCTGATAACACAAGCTTACAACCTCTAGTGGTTAGGAGATGTTATAAGCCACAGTAAAACCTTGTAATCTTTTACAGAAAAGCTTTAGTTCATGGATTAGCATACCATCCAAACATCTGTGTCCATACCAATGTAACTGTATTAGTCAGGGTTCTCTAAAGAAACAGAAGCAGCAGGACGAATATATAACTATATACGAATTTATTGATTTGCTCACGTGACAGAGCTCAAGGGGTCCAACAGTAGCTACGCCAAACTGGGGAGGCTGATAATCCAGGGAACTGCTCAGTCCACAAGGCTGGATGTCTCAGTAGTCCCAATCTGGTGCTGAAGGCCCAATGGATTCCAGGAGATCTGCCAGTCTCAGTACACACTGGGATCCGAAGGGTTGGTCACAGCAGCAAGACAAACTCACCAGTGAGAGAGAGGCAAGCTGCAGGAAAAAGGGACCAGCTCCCTCTGCCATGGCCTTTTATATTTCCTGCCAGCAGAAGGTAATGCCCACATTTGGGTTGGGCCATCTGGGTTGAGGTAGTCCAATCCGAAGATGCTTTTTCTCTTATTTGTTCATCCTTAGTCCAGTCAACTTGACACCCAGGATTAACCATCACAAGTCCACCCCTTGTCAACTTGACACCCAATAAATTGCCTCTCCTTGTGTTATGTTTAAATGTCAATTGCAAACAATGGCGAGGTCATAATTCCACCTAACATGTTTTAAGTGTCCCATGCGCAATTGCAAAGCATTATATCTTAGGTGGTAATGTCCTTGAGGAACACTTAGTCCTTCAGTATCTAATAACCTAAATATGACAACACTTAACACTTATCTCAGTTGCACATTCAAAAGGGAACAACACAAGTATCTGCTTAATATATGTATATATATGAACGAGCACATTCTTAACCAAATAGGACAAAAGTTAATACCTATTATAATCCACATTTCTGCAACTGGTCCCATGGCCTCAGCTGATACTTATGACTACCTTCTTCTACCACCCATTCTGCATTTCCTCCACCATCAGCAAGCACCTCTGCAGGTCTTGGCTCTTTCCCTGGAGGAGTGACCCATACCTTCATCCCTGAAGGGTCTGGGCCATTTGTTGTCCTGTCTGGTTTGGGTTGTTAGAGTTTCCCATTGACCTTAATCATAGGACATGGTAGCACCAGAAGGTGCCCTACAGCATCTCCTGCCTCCCAGACATAATCTTCCTTGCCCCCATTGTGGAGAAAAAGTCCAATTTCCCCCTGGTAGTCTGGATCAATCACTCCTCCTACTACTGTTATTCCTTCCTTAGCCTGTTGGCTTAAGGGCAGTAGAAGCCCAAAGTGGCCAGGGGGAAGTCTTAGCTTCCAGTTCAATGGAACGTTTGCTGTATCTCCTGGCAAAAGCACTCCCCCCATTGGAGCCAAAACATCTAGACCAGCAGAACGCAAGGTCGTGGGTACAGGAAGCAAAAATTTTCCTACTGGGTCACTAGGGGTGATAGTGAGTGGAATCATTCCCACTTCCACCCCTTGGTTCCTGGACCCATGAATTCTGGCTATAGGAGAAACAGTACCATATAGTGGACGCTGATTCAAAGCATATACTGCTTGCTGGAGAACCTTGCCCCAGCCCTCCAGGGTATTGCTACCTAATTGGCACTGTAACTGTGTCTTCAAGAGGCCATTCCATCGTTCTATCAAGCCAGCTGCTTCTGGGTGGTGGGGAACATGGTAAGACCAGTGGATACCATGACCATGGGCCCACAGTCGCACTTCTTTGGCTGTGAAGTGAGTTCCTTGGTCAGAAGCAATGCTGTGAGGAATACCATGATGGTGGATAAGGCATTCTGTAAGTCCCTGGATGGTAGTTTTGGCAGAAGCATTACGTGCAGGAAAGGCAAATCCATAACCAGAATAAGTATCTATTCCTGTAAGAACAAAACGCTGTCCCCTCCATGATGGAAGTGGTCCAATGTAGTCAACCTGCCACCAGGTTGCTGGCTGGTCACCCCGGGGAATAGCACCATATCGGGGGCTCAATGTTGGTCTCTGCTGTTGGCAAATCTGGCACTCGGCAGCAGCTGTAGCCAGATCAGCCTTAGTGAGTGGGAGTCCATGCTGTTGAGCCCATGCATAACCTCCATCTCTGCCACCATGACCACTTTGTTCATGGGCCCATTGAGCAACAACAGGGATAGCTGGAGAAAGAGGCTGACAATCCACAGAACGAGTCATCCGATCTACTTGATTATTAAACTCATCCTCTGCTGAGATCACCTTTTGATGAGCATTTACATGAGACACAAGTATCTTCACATCCTTTGACCATTCAGAGAGCTCTATCCACATACTTCTTCCCCAAATGTCTTTCTCACCAATTTTCCAGTCATGCTCCTTCCAAGTCCCTGACCATCCAGCCAAACCATTGGCTACAGCCCATGAATCAGTATATAATCGAACCTCTGGCCATTTCTCCTTCCAGGCAAAATGCACAACCATGTGCACTGCCCGAAGTTCTGCCCACTGTGAAGAATTCCCTTTACCAGTGTCCTTTAGGGTTGTTTCAGAAATAGGCTGTAATGCTGCAGCTGTCCACCTCTGAGTGGTGCCTGCATAGCATGCAGAACCATCAGTAAACCAGGCCCTAGCCTTCTCTTCCTCAGTCAACTGATCATAGGGCAAACCCCATGAAGCCATAGATGCATACTTAAGCACAGGAGGCATTGTAACAGGAGTGGGAACCATAGCCATTTGGGCAACTTCTTCATGCAGCTTGCTTGTGCCCTCAGGGCCTGCCCGGGCCCTGTCATTTATGTACCACTTCCATTTGATAATGGACTGTTGCTGCACATGTCCTACCTTATTGTCTGGTGGGTCAGGTAACACCCAGCTCATGATGGGCAGCTCAGGTCGCATGGTGACTTGGTGGTCCATTGTCAAATGTTCAGTTTCCACTAAGGCCCAATAGCAGGCTAAGAGCCATCTCTCAAAAGGAGAATAGTTGTCTGCAGATGATGGTAGAACCTTATTCCAAAATCCCAAGGGTCTCCGCTGTGATTCCCCTATGGGAGCCTGCCACAGACTCCAGACGGCATCTCTATCTGCCACTGATACCTCAAGCACCATTGGGTCTGCTGGATCATATGGCCCTAGGGGCAGAGCAGCCTGCACTGCAGCCTGGACCTGTTGAAGAGCCTTTTCCTTTCAAGCCCCACTCAAAGTTTGCTGCCTTCTGAGTCACCTGATATATGGGTCATAGTAACACCCAGAATTAACCAGCACAGTAAAAATTAACCCCCCCCCATAAAAATTAGTACTGTTTTAATGCCTGTATATCTAATTGCTTGTGCTTCATTAGTAGAATTGAAAGGTTATTCCTGGATAAACTGCCAACCCATGAAAGGAAATAGCCTGAACTGATCAGAGTCCAAAACAACATCTCCAGAGAAAGTAGACTGTTTTGCTTCTTGCCCACTTGTGCCCCTTTTCTAAAGCCTAGGGAACAATCTGTGGAAGAGGGGGCGTGGTAGAATGTAAGGGTTGTGATTGGGGTGAATTGTGAAACTACAGCACTATAGACTGGATACTTATTTGGTTAACATGATTGTACATACAAGCCACTCCAGCTGGATGGTGGGAGCCTTGATCTGTGTGGGTTTGCCAACATAGCTGCTTGCAAATTGATTTTACATGAAGGATGCTTATATTCATTATTTATTCCTTATTGTTAAAAAATCAAATAAAAATCTAAAAATAAAATAACTAATGATAGCAACTCTAAATTAAAAAAAAATAACTTCCCATAAAAATCCCAAATGCTGGGAGCCCGAAATCTTACTGACAACTGAATTCATGGTGATACCTGAAGAATCTCATTGCTCATCTACACATATTGCATGGACCTTTGTAATAAACCAGTAACCATAACCATTTCCTAGAGCAATGAGAGCTACTCAGGCAAACTGGCCAAACTTAAGGAAGAGGCATGGGGGCCATTTTACAGTTGGTCACGAAACTGGGGTTTGTGATTTGCATCTGAACTGGGAAAAGTCTTGGAGGACTGAGCCCCTAACCTGTGGGATGTGTATTGTCTATGAACAGCTAGTTTCAGAAATGAATTAGAAGACTAACAATGTCCTTTTCAGGACTGTTGGATTTGTGGGAAACCCCCACATCTGATCACAGAAGTGACCTGAACTGTGTTCAGTAGAAACACTTTTACCTCACGAATTCCAATGTTATATTAGGGAGCTCTGGTTTATACTTCTCTATCAAGCTCTAGAACCACTTAGGCAAAGGCCTAAGTGAAGATGTTTTTTTGTTTTGTTTTGTTTTTATTTTTAAGGGATTCTACAATATAATGACACAGTTGTTTGCAGATAATATTGATGTTACTCAGTATGTAATACAATTAGGTAATTGGTGCGTTTTGCAAGTATCTATGTCCAAATTTTGAACAACCTAAGGTTCCCATAGTCCACTTGGAGAAGCTTGTATGCACAGGCATGTTGATCAGTTAGAAGTCCAGACTATATTCCTGTAGTCTCATGATTCATCCCTATCTCTCTGCAGCCCTTACAATCTACATGCCTCCTCTTCCGCAGTTTGTTCCCTGGGCTTTGGGAAAGGGGCACAAGTGGGTGAGAAGAAAACAGTCTAATTTCTTTGGAGTTGTCATTTTGGACTCCAGTCTGTTCAGGTTGTTTCCCTTCATGGGTTGACAGCTTTTCCAGTGATACCCTTTTTAGTCATACTAACAAAGCACAAGCTATTGGATGTACAGGCATTTAAGCAGATGTAAGCTTGGGCATTAATAGAGAGGTACTTAAGAAGAAGATGGTATACAGGCCTTAGCAAGAGGCCTGTGGTACAATTTTGAGGGCTTCTAAGTTGCATTCATTGTTCAAAGGCTTCCTAAGAAACTCTTTTCTTTTCCTTTTTTAATTATACTCTTATTTATTCTTTGAGATTTTCATAACTGTATACAAAATCTGGTACACATACCCCACTTTTTTGCCCAGTCTCCCTGCCCCCCAACATTCCTCCTTCCCAACCTCATGTGCTTTTATGTTGCCTAGGAACCCAATGAGTCCAATTAGTTCTGCTACATGCGTAAAGGTATGAAGCCATCCACAGGGGCTTAGACAAACTTCCAGTAGTCGCACCTCCACAGAAGAGTGACTGCCAATAAGTCCCAGCTATGGGTGGGGTCTCAGGAACCTTCTCCTGGTCCATGCTGGGATCTTAACTGACCAGCCTCTCATGTCTTCGGCATAACCTACTGGAGTGCACCACCACAACTGGCTATAGATTTGCTTTTAATTTGCAGAAGTCATTCTTTTTAGGATTTTGATATGGTATCATCCTGAGTTTTCTCTATGAGTCCCAAATGCAATGATGGTGTCCTTGTAAGGAAATGCAGAGGCATAAGAACAGAAATGACAGAAGGACACAGGAAAAAAATGGGTATAGACTAGATGAGGGGACCATGGGCCACTGAATGCTGACTGTCAACCACAACCAGAAGCTGCATGTGGCAAGAAGTTGGATTTCCCCAGTGCCTATGGAGAAAACGATGAACATCTCCACTTCAGACTTCTGCCCTTCAGAAATGTGAGAGAAAGCATAAGCTGTTGTCTGAGCCACCAATTTATTGTCATGTGTCCTTGCATCCCTAGGAATTAAACACACTGTCCACTACAGTTTGGATCTTAGCGTGCCCCCAAGGGTCCTTGTGTGAAAAGCTTTAGCTGTAGGGCTGTGATATGGGGGAGGCAGTGACTTGGGAAGGTGTGACCTAATGGAAGGTCCTTGGGTCACTGGAGGTGTGCGGTGGAAAGGGATTATGGGACTTGGTCTTCCCTGCTTCTCTCTTTTCTCCTTGGCAGTGATGTGGATGGTTTGCTGTGCCACATGTCCTTAACAGAGTCCCCAAGCAATGCACGGTGCCTACACCCCACCTTCCAGTCTAAGCTAGAACCTCTAGAAATAATCATTTTTCTCCTGATTGTCTCAGATAACTTGTTACAGTGATGCAGTTGACTTAAACACTCTCCCAGACATGGACATAAGAGAAAAACTATATATACAAGAATAAAATACAAAGCTTTTCACTCCAGTATTGCTTATCATGGTAAGAGAACTGAAAACATTCTTCATTTCTATCAGGGAGATCTTGATCAGAGAGCACAAAGGCTCATGTACACAGATGAGTAACTTCTGAACATCAGTATGATTCTGTTTTACAACTATTATTAACTAAAGTCACCAATATTGTGCATCCTGTACACTTGAAATGATCTATGAGAGTAAATCTTGTGTTCTCACCATAATCAAAGGTACAAATATCAAGTGATAAAAGTGGTAAATATCTTAATAGCTTGTGTACATAGTTTCATAATGGATCTATTTGTTAAACTGCCAAATTTATGCATTAATTGTATTTTATTCATATATAAATATATTTATATAGAGGTAATATATAAATACATACTATATAAATAGAATGTAATTTGTACACACACATATACATATATATATATATATATACATATACACTTTTATTTGTCAATTATATGTCAGTAGATGTGAAGGTAAATAAAATGTATTGATATTTTGCAGAAAAAGAAAAAAAATTGAATTTCCATTTCCAGGGAGGTACTACCAAATATATATACATTTCTTAGAAACCTGAAAAATGTACTGAAGTAAATTCACTTAACATTCTACAGTACTAAAAACACTGAATTAGAGCTGCCTGTATCTGCAAGCATTCATCTCAAAAACATAAAGCAGAGAGAGGAAAAACTACCTCAGAAGACTCCTTATAGTATTATAACATTTTTAAACCTACAAAACAATATTATACAATGGCTATAAATATCTAAATCCGTGTCAAAAGCAGGCGGGGAGTGACAGGGGGAAGAAGTTCGCATCTATATTTAAAGTACTTAATATCTGTGATCAAAATGATGGAAATTTGGTGTGGTATTGACACATGGAAAAGCTGGGGAGGAGATATATGGTGAGTGGCAATATTTGCCACAGCCATCTATTTTAAATCATTTTTATATAAAAAATTAACCAACATTCTTAACATGTGGAAATTTCTGCCACATAAATGAAATGCTTCCAGGTATCAGGAAAATTATGAAGAGAAAGAAAAGTGCCAAGACAGCAGGACACAGGTAAAACATTAGATGATGCAGAGGCTGGACCCTGGAAGGTGGGTCACAATGCAGATACTTCTGTTTTGATGGATGCTTCATAGTTTTTCTCACCGTCTTCTCTCTCTCTCTCTCTCTCTCTCTCTCTCTCTCTCTCTCTCTCTCTCTGTCTCCTTTCTCTCTCCTTCTTTTATTCAGTTCCAGTTGACTTCCTCTTTAGTTCTTTTTTTTTTTCCCCTTTTATACTCCATTTCAAGACTGAATCTGTGCTGGGTGTGGTAGTGCACGCCGTTAGTCCCAGGAGGGAGGGAGAGAGGCAGGCAGATATCTAGGAGTTCAAAGCCAGCCTGTTCTACATATTGAGTCCCAGGCCAGCTGGGGCTACAGGGAGACGCTGTCTCAATGATACCAAAATAAATACTGAATCTGTATCAACTATGAAAGAAGAAAATGAAGATACAGCAGCTGTGCTCGCTCTGCTGCTCATCAACAGTCAGTCTCCACATCTGCCTCAGTGAGTGGAACTGTATCAACACATTGCTTAGATCTGTAGGATTCCCAACTGTGATATCCACCTTAAGTCCTGGAGTGCAGGAGCAGAGCTGGCCTTTCAACACTCTTCGCCCCGGCTCTGAGACTCTTCTGGGAAAACCAGAGCAGGATCTTCTCTAAGAGTTTTCATTGAGGATGCAGTCACAGCTTTCATCTTGTGAACCTTGATGTCAACCTCAAAGCTTTCAGACAAGTGCTGCCATCGGGCCTGCTATCTAATCTAGTTTACCCCAAGATGTGCTCACCCTAAAGAACAATCAAATAATGCTATGTAATTATTGATTTGCCCCGTACCTTCCTGACTAGATTGGAACCTGAGTGGTGAGATGGACAGGGACCATCTTGTTCAATACTACATATTAGTGCCTACTTTAGAGTTTGCATGGTACTAGGACCTTGCTATGGATAGAACTGGGTTTCTCTAATTTCATATGAAGAAACCCTACCCATCAATAGTAATTAAAGGTGTAAGAGTGGGCTCTGATCCCGTGGGACTGATGTCCTTATAAAAAGAGAGACAGCAGAGCTTACTCTCAGACATGCACAAAGAAGAGGCCATACCAAGAAGGGACAGCCACCCAGATGGCAGGAAGAGAGAGAGGTCTCATTGGAACCCACCTTGATGTCACTTGATGTTGGATTTCTCACTTCTAGACTGGGAAGGTAACTTTCTGCTGTTACACCCATCTATTGCATTGAACTGTGGTTGCCCAAGGTGACTAACAGAGCACTTGACAAACTCTTGTGAAAGAAATGATATTCTGGAGACAGCGATGAATCTGGAGACAGATTCATACAGGTTAGTAGAATGTAAGCAGCAGGTTTGGAAGTGTGTAGGAGATTAAACCATATTAATTCAGATTTTTGTCCCTCCTAAATACATAGAAATCATTCTTTCTCTTAGATCAAAGACATTTAAATTACCTTTAACAAGAACAGATGCAGAAAAACAAATTTCATTCTTGATTGTATTTTTTAAGAATTCGTTTCAATTTTGAAACCATACTTGGCCTTCCCAACACATGTCAGTGATTTCCGTGATTCTTAAGTAACAGTTCAAATATTGATAGATTCCAACAAGTACTGACTTAATTCTGACTTAATAATGCCCTGATTCCTAAGACTTTTACTCAAGTGAATAAAGGAACTCAAGAGAGAAAAATTAATTTTGCCTGAAGATCTGAGCCATTTCTATTGCATTTTAGCACACATATGTGTAAATATGGGTGCATGTGTTCCCCATTCCACTCCAATAAATATGTCTTTTTCACTTTCCCAAAAAAAAGAATTAAGTGAATTTTTGCTAAGAAATTTCAACATATCTCATCTAATAGAAATTTAGACTATTCTTAGAAAATTTCAGTCTTAAGGGCATCACATTCATTTTCTGCTGTTTAATTTAGTACTTACTAACTCAGTTTAAATATATAAAATTTTATTTATTAACTATAAACACAATGAGAAAATTTCTTATAAATTTATTTTCAAATTAGCTTTTCTTCATACCCATTTTGTTTATAATTTAACTTTTCAGAACAGAACGGTAATTGTCAGGATATTTTAGCATCAGTCTTTATCAATTCTTTATTAGACATCTAGTCCTGTGATATAGTGGGGCTAGAGGGAAGTCTTCTGCCTGGGTCTTCGTGGCATACCATTATAGTAGACATGTTTTTTAAAAAAGGTGCAATTAAAAAAAAAAAAAAAAAAAAAAAAAAAAAAAAAAAAATTTTGTTTTTTTTTTTTTTTTTTTTTTTTTTTTTTTTTGGTCTTTTTAAGACAGGGTCTCCCTGTAGCCCCAGCTGTCCTGGAATTCACTCTGTAGACCAGGTTGGCCTTGAACTCACAAAGATCCGCCTGCCTCTGCCTCCCAAATGCTAGGATTAAAGGCATGTGCTACCACGCCCAGCTAAATCTGGGTATTATTAGGGTGGCATGAGCTCCCTGTGAGTCTGAGATCATTCCTACAACTGGGCTTATTGTTTAATTATGATAATAGTCCAATCATATCCTGTACGGAGGAAGACTGACCTCCAAAACTCATGTCCATTTGGATGTCTTAGTCTTTTGTTAAATTTTATTCATTATTTTTATTCTGTAGTCTTTTGTTAAATTTTATTCATTATTTTTATTCTGTATGTATGAGTGTATTGCCTTCAAGTGTGTAAGTGCACCCTTGTCATGCAATGCTGCTGAGGTCAGAGGAGAGTATCAGATTCCTCTGGAACTGGAGTTATGGACAGTTGTTAGCTGCCATGTGGATACTGGGAATTGAACCTGGATCCTCTGCAAGTTCTTTTAACCACTGAGCCATCTCTCCAGCCCCAATGTGTTAGTCTTGATTGGACTTTAGCATCTCTTAATCTGTACAACTCCATCTTGCAGCTTTCATTGGTGAACTATGTTTTCCTTGCATTTTGATAGACAGGCTTTCCCTTCCCTAATCTAGCCTTAACTAGTCTCAGTCAATGCTGAGTCATTGCTCAGGTAGTGCTACAGTACTTTATTCAACTCTTTATCTTCCAACCACACGCCACTACATTCACACTAAAAGAGTATATCCAAAATATTTGAATTCTGCCATGACAAATACTGAATACTACAATGAAGTTAATAAATGGAAACTTAAGTGTGGTAGCATATACCTGTTATCCCACCACTTGGGAGGCTGAGGCATGATGATTGAGAATTTGAAGTCATCTTGGGTTACATGAGAAAACCCTGTGTAACCCAAGATGACTTCAAATTCTCAATCTTCCTGCAGAGGCAGGTGGATCTCTGTGAGTTCAAGGCCACCCTGGTCTATAGAGTGAGCTCCAGGCCAGCTGGGACTTAAAGGGAGACCCTGTCTCAAAAATACCAAAATAATAATAATAATATAAATAAATAAGTCTAATTAATTTAAAAGAAAAGAAAACTAATGTCAGAGGTATTAGCAACTGCATGAAGGCACTGGAATCATTCATGTATTACGTGCAGGAATGTAAAATGGTATGTTCACTATAGGAAAACAGTAGAGCAGTTCCTTAGAAAATGAGAAGCTTGAACTACCTACCATGTGATCCAATAGTTCTACTTGTAGGGTTATGAAACCAAGAATTGAAAGCAGACACAGAAACACCCATGAACATGTGTGCCCATGTTCATAACAACTTTATTTATAACAACTGAAAGTTGAAAGCTAATTTCTCTTGCTAGATGAATGGTCAAATAATATAAGAAATCCATAAAGAATGTCAGTAAGCCTTAGAATGGAAAGAAATTCTGCCATGTTGTGACATAGATGAATTTTGAAGGCATTCTACTCAGAAAGCCAGGCATGAAAAGCATGTATGTATGATGTAATTATCTCGAGAAGTAAAAGTCTTAGAGACAGAGTAGAGTCTCAGTTTCTCAGTTGCTAGGGCCTGAAGGGAGAACAGATGGTATATAGTTTCAATTTAGAAGGATGAAAATGTCTAGAAATGATGGTGGTAATGGTGGTACAACATCGTGAACGTACTCAGTGATGCTGAATTGTATACTTACAAATGGCTAAAGCTGTACACTTTATTTGTATTTTAGTTTAATAAAGAATAAAATAAATTTATAAAAACATCTAGAATTTCCCAAAGAGATTTGTGCTCCTTGTTTGATGGATGCAGAAGTCAGTGCCATAAGACACTAAACTGACTGCTTAAGAACGAGCACCACTCAATGTGTTATATCCATATGTATTTTTATAAATGTATGTATATGCAACAGTAATAACCAAAGAAGAGGACAAGCAATCAGGATGGAGTTGAGGGCATAAGTGGGGGTGAAGGGGGAACTAAGTGGGATGGAAATAATGCAAATACAATGCTCATGTATAAAATTCTCAAAAAAGAAAACAACTGGTTAATATAACAGATATAAAATTCAAAACTAGGGTTTTTCTATTATTACACAATGACCTTTGTTTCCTGAGCTTCTTTGATTTACAGTTTTCTTTAGAAGCCCCGGGATGCCCTGGGGCCCATGAGTCTGCATAGCTACAGCCTTTTTTGGGTGATATCTGACATTCTTGACAAACAATCCTTAAAAGAAGTAGGGATTGCTAATCTTCCAACAAAAATATTCGTTGGTTTCCAGTTCCCAGGCCTGCATTACTTACAGCTGACTAAAATTCCCAGATATGCTGACATAGTTTGACAGCTGGAGTAAGGTGTCTTGACCCGACACGCCAAATTAGTTTTGAAAGGACCAGATGTTAAATGTGCTAGGGACCAGTGATTCTCATCCTTTCTCATCCTGTTAATTCCATGCTACACCAGGTGTCCAAAGTTACACAAGATGTTTGGATGAGGATGGCCATGGTAGGTTTAGGACAGGGATATGTGACCCCTTGCACCTGCACTGTTCCTGCAGGACTACTGCCACCAGGCCTCTGTTCTACCCTGGGTCAAACAGTTCTGACCTTAGTTCTCATTTGAGACTCCTGACAAATGTAAGGATACTTGGGGGCAACAGCAGCGACATTCTGCAAGTATCTCTACTTGGCCAGTTTCATGCATGTTTCCCATAGTTAAAATCTTGAAGCCTAAAGTTTACACATGAATATTCATAATTTGTGGAACCTTCTACATCTAGGTCAGGCATTATTTGTTTCTTTACTCATGCTGCCTGCAGTCCTAACGTAAGTCCTGAAAAATGGAAAAGACTGGTTTCACTTTGAAGACTAAGAAGCAAATATTCATATTGACAATATTTTTAAACTCAGTTTCTTTTTCACATTTTATTTTATGTGTATGAGTGTATTGCCTGCTTGTAAGTGCACCATGTCATGCAATGCCTGCCCGGGTCAGAAGAAGGTGTTAGACACCCTGGAACTAGAGTTATGGACAATTGCTAGCCACCACATGGGTGCTGGGATTCAAACCCAGATCCTCTGCAAGAGCAGTCCGTGCTTTTTTTAAATTTTTATTTATTTTTGTATATGTATGAATGTACTGTCTGTGTCTGCATGTAGGTTTGTGTACCCGTGTGGTGCAATGCTATGGAGGTCAGAAGAGGGTCTCAGATTCCCCTGGAACTGGAGTTCTCGAATTGGAGTTACAGATGGTTCTTAGCTGCCATGTGGGTGCTGGGAATTGAACCCGGGTCCTCTGCAAGAGCAGTCAGTGCTCTTAACCGCTAGGCTATCTCTCCAGCCCCGAAGTCAGTGCTTTTAACTGCTGAGTCATCACTCTAGCACCTAAATCCAGTTTCTTAATTGTTGTTAAATTCTAATCTCTCACAGGTCCTAATCATGGTTGGCTCTTAAATATTCATTAAGGACTTCAAGTCTAGGTCAGAATTCAGAACTTCCAACTATACTGATACTTCTCAAACTCTAATGTGCATGGGACTAATCTTACTAGCTTAAAATGCAGGTTTTGATCATTAGGCCTGAAATGTAGCCTGAGGTTCTGCATTTCTAACATCTTCTCAGATGCTGTCCAGGTAGCTGATCCCTAGACAACAGTATTAGAAGCAGTGTTCTAGAACTATGCTTCTCAATATGATATCCTAAAGTCATGCATGGCTATTAAATACTTTGAAATAAACTAGTTTGAGCTGCTTCAAGTATAAAATGCATAACAGATTTTGAAGACTTAGTCTAAACTAGAAAAATGTAAAATACAATTTTTATATTGATTACATGTTGAAATAATAGTTTGAATTTGTGGGTTTGAAAAAATGTATTATTAAGAGTAATTTGCATGCTTATTCTTCCCTTCGTAAATTGACTATAGAAAATTTAAATTAGCATATGGAGTTCATGTTATAGTTTGATTGGACAATCTGCCTCTAGAGAATCCTTCTAAAGCTTTTCTACCCATTTATCATTCAAGATACATAGAGATACATGGAGAACTTGTCTGTGTAGGGAGCTCGAAATTACACATTTATATTTCATTCCTGGTTGTATAAGATTGTGTTTTAATTCTTGTAGCCAAACTCATAGAAAAGTATCTACTATCTAACAGAGTCTCAGTAATGAAAATCAAATAATTTTGAGTCTTAAACATCTGCTATGGTCTTGTTTACCTCAAAGTGTTTAGCGCAATGCATTTTAAATATGAGGTCCTAGATTAAGGTCTATATTAATTCAGGGCCAACCTGAGCACATCACTCATAGTTATAGATTACCTGACCTTTCATCCTCTCTGCTAAGGGAATTCTTAATAACTATGATATAAATATAATCAAAGCACAATTAGGAAGTCAAAGTACTGTTTTTTAAAAAAAAGCTATTGCCTAATGCATTCCAAAAAGAGATTTGGGGATTATCTGCATCAGTGGTTTCCTCCTTTAGGATAATTAAAAGTTGATTGAAAGAGAATTGCTTGAAAATAGAGGTGACTGCCTCTCTTTCACTACCATTGTCATGACTGAAATGAGGAGCTTGAGAAAGTCCTTGGCTATAAAGTAAGAAGTCCATCAAGGGGGCTGGAGAGATGGCCTAGCGGTTAAGAGCGCTGACCGCTCTTACAGAGGACCCGGGTTCGATCCCCAGCACCCACATGGCGGCCGAGAACCGTCTGAAACTCCAATTCCAGGAGAACTCCAGTTCCAGGGGAATCCGAGACCCTCTTCTGACCTCCGCGGCATTGCACGACACGGGTGCACAGACTTGCATGCAGACAGTACATTCATACACATATGGAAATAAATAAAATTAATAAAAAAAAAAAAAAAAAAAAAAAAAAAAAAAAAAAAAAAAAAAAAAAAAAAAAAAAAAAAAAAAAAAAAAAAAAAAAAAAGAAGTCCATCAAAAACTCTTATGCTACACAAGACTTTCTATTCATTTTCAATTCGAATTCAGGGATCCTTGCCTTCTGGCACATCCTCACTCATTCATTTTTCACTCATCATTCAGTCACTTGCTCACCCTCCTAGTCATACTTTATCCAGCACCACAGAGGCAAAACCATCAATAATTGATTTTTCTGGGTACCTAGACTAAGCTAGATGCGGGTAACCTCAGAATTTATAACACAGCTCAAATTTGGCTTCTTAAATCTCTCTCTCTCTCTCTCTCTCTCTCTCTCTCTCTGGTAGCTTGCTTCACTTCGCTTTTTCGACCAATCGTTAATGTATTGGTATCATTATATAGATCATTTCAAGGGCTTTAAACACACCTGATCCTAAAGTTATTTTGAGGACATAAAAATCAATCGCCTACAACCTGCAATTAAGAATGTCTTGGAACTTGTATAATAAAGCAGTTCTATAGAAGAGATGTAACTTACTGATAAGGTACTTGCCTAGCTTATGTGTGGACCTGAGTTCAGTGCTCAGCATTCCAAAAAATTAATTAACATTTGTAATTTTTCCATTCTAATGAAGTTTGAAATTTTGCATTTGTTTTAGTCTGAAAACCTGTCTGTCTTCTGTGGGTAAGTAGCATCCTCTGTGAGCAGCTGGTTTGTGTGCTTTCTTGCCTTGCCCTTCCAGGAGCTGCAGAGTTTCATTTCAAGGCAAAGGCAGGTAAATAGTGAAGACTTTGTCTCCAGGGACTCAGGACTGTCATTCTTATCCAGCTTGTCTTTTGGATGAAGAAGTCAAGTTAATAATGGCTAGCTGGAGTCATAGTTTAGAATTTATATCTAAGAAAACTTTTTCCATTGGAACTTTAGCTTATTTATCACATAAAAATGAAATACTCATTTGGAAACTTATTTCCAACTAAAAAATGTATTTGCTTGTATGTACTACATGTGTGTTTGCCCATGGCTCTGGGTAGGGTCATTTATCCTTGACTAGAATTTTAAGTTCCATGTAGTCCCCACAGGGTGCTCAATAAAGTTTTCTAAATGGCAGTGATACCTACCCCAGCAGAAGCTATTCGTGACAAGAGTGAGTCATTATTACTTCTAAGTCTCATTTCATTGCTGTCACTATAACAAATTTAATACTCCTTGTTTTCTGAGAAAAAAATAATCTCTTTGATAGCCCAATGGAATCATATCTTCAGAGAAAAATGGTTCTGCTGAATTTTCAGAGCCACACATGGCTGTTAATTTGGGAATTTCTGATAGCCAGGCTTCACGTGTGGCAATCGTTAATCTATTGATGACACTGGAACAGGAAAAAAATAATTTCTTGCCCTGAGATATATGGAGATTATTAAAAAAACATAAAAATCTGTTATTTGGACAGCTTTTAACTCTGACCCACTGAAGAGAATAATGCAACAGTGATGTTCATCTATTAATGAATATTCTTTTAGCATGCATTTTGAATGAATTGTGCATTTTATATTCACATGATACCTTTCATATTATAGGCTGCCTGCATATAGCACTAGTTGTGGTAATTACAAATCTTTCAGCAGCTTGCATTTTTTGTGTGTGACATGGGTTAGAATCATACAAAGCTGAAATCTGACATTTAATTTGTTGTCTTAGGTTGGAGGTTATTTTTTTAATTTAACAGAATTAGTAGATTTCAGTTAAAAAGCAGCAAAACCATGTGGAACATAGTGGTACAGACTCAAACTGTAATCCTAGCACTCAGGAAGCAATGGTTGGAAGATGGTAACTTCAAGGTTGCCTGGGTTGTGCTGTGTGACCCTGTGTCAAAAACCACCAACCAACAAACCAACCAACCAACCAACCAACCAACCAACCAACCAGACACACACAGAAAACCACAAAGAGCAACAAAGTCAAGTGGTTTGTTGCTTTCCATCAGATGGACAAGATTAATAGATGGATATAGAATTTTCTTTAAAATGGAATTTTAGTTATTTGTGTTCTTAATTGAATGCATTCCTTAGTAGTCAGGGGAGGGACGCTCCCAAGTCTCAGGAAGCTTGATAGGTATGGTGGCATATATATACCATTATTCCTCCAGCACTGGAAGCAGAGGGTGGATCTCTGTGAGTTCAAAGCCAGCCTAGTCTATCTACATAGCAGCTAGGGCTGTACATTCCAGGCCAGCCAGGGCTGTATAGTAATGATACCCTGTCTCAAAGAAGAACAACAGCAACAAAACAAAAACAACAAGAAAAAGATTCAGAAACCTAAGGAAACTGAACCAGGCTTAGAAATCTCAGAAAAGTATGAGATTCACATAGCAGTAAGCAATTATAGGAAAGAAAATATGGCTTCCTGCAAATTGTATGAGGAACTCCAGGGAGCAGCTTTCGTGAGTTGTGAGTTGTCCATGTAAGTGGAATCACATAGTATTTCTTCTTCAGAACTAAGCTATTTGACTTAATATTGTCCCACTTTATCCATATTTGTCATTTGGCAGAATGAATTTGTTTCCTTTTAAAAGCCAACTAATATTTCATTGCATATATATATATATACATATATGTGTACATATACACATATAAACATATATATGTGTACATATACAAATATATGTTGTATATATTTGTATATGTACACATATATGTATATATATGCCATGCTTTGTCTATCCATTCATCTGTCACTAGACATTTGGATTGCTTTGGTCTTTGGATCACATAGTCATTTTATCTTTGATTCTCTGGGGCTCTCTATGACCTTCCAAGATTCCTTTCTAAACTTGACATTGAACAACAGCATCTTCCCACTCCTTCATATTCATGCTTTTCAGAGATAGCAGTGACATGAACTAAATAGAGACACACATACACATTGGGTTGCTGATGCTATTTTCTCACCTGTGAAAGAGACAGTGTGTTGATATTTGAGTAAAGTGCATTAAAATCAATTAAGAAGCTGACCACAAGAAATCCTTACCCAGCAAGACCTGAATATGCTCCTCATCTAGAGAACTTGCCAGTGGTAGCAATTCACTGAACGACCTCTAAAAGTCTCACTGGCATAATATAGAATTTTAGATAAGGGCATAATGAGTTGAAAATAAAATGGATCACTAGGCTTAAATGGGTGCTTAAAAGAGACAATTTAATAATCAGATCAGAGTTTGAAATTCTGTAAGGTTATAAAGGATACTGTTGATACCAAAGTCTTTCTAAAAACATGGAGAAAATCTTCAACCTAAGATAAATGAGATATGCATAGATGAAATCTGCTTTAGTCCATGATGTATTGTGTATCCAAAAGGACAGATTACTGGGAGGCTTGTATCAAGTCACAGTTTATTATAGAATATTAAACTGGCAAATTGGAGAACTCATGGTGAGTTAACATGCTGTGATTTTTAGCAATTAGAGTATGATCAGATTTTCAATCCCAGTAATTCAATCATACTAATAATAGTCTACAAATTATTGCAGAAAAGTATTGGTAATTTAAAACAAACATAGCTTCCAACTGAGTTTCTACAAACTATGCTGAGAAATCACCTCATGAGGGACTAGCCAATCCATTATTCAAGTCCTGTTTCCTGTTAGACTTTGAGATGAATTTGAAATGAGATCCTCTTCCAGAAATGAACCAAGAGAAAACCTAGGACTATCTGCAAATCACTACACAATGTATGAATTGACAACTTATCTTAGATTCTTGTTTGTTGAGCTGATGGTAGGATTGCTTCTAAATGGAAATAGCATTTGTTTACCAAAGAAAAATAGAAACTTACATTTGTCTTAATCATTTTGTTTTAGAGGTTCATTGTTGATATTTTCATTATTGCTGTAATGGACAAAAACCCCAAGTGAAAGGGCTAATTCATCAAATTGCATTTGTCTTTCTTTTTGTATGTGTATATGTTTTAACGTTAATACGTTGGTGCATATATATGTGTATATATGTAAGCTTATGTTTATATTGCATGTGTTTTCAGTGAGGGTGGGGTATGCTCACGATGATCATGATGGCCAGAAGACAGTCTAGGTGTGGGTCCTTGCTTTCAGCCTGGTTTGAAGCAGCGTCTCCCTGTTTCATTGCTGCACATGCCGCCGTACCTGTTCCACCATTTTTGATGATTGTGGATACCTGTGCTATGATGTCCAGATTTTACTTGGATTCTGGAGATCCAAACTCAGATCACCATGTTTATGCAGCAAGCATTTTACCCATTAAGCCATCTCCTCAGCTCCACAATGTATTTATAGCTATGAAGGATATACTCTACTAGACTTCATTGTATTATGCATTAGGCTATGAACCCACTATGCATATGGTAGAGCTTTAATTCTACAACACATGTATTATTTTCCACCACTCTTCTAATATGATTCCACATTGTTGGTTAAAAGAAATATGAAGACTCTTTTTATTCAGTCAGAAAATCTTTGTGTTAGTAAATGGTGGGTATAGAGATAGGCATTAGGGAAATAAAATAGGTAAGGTTCTATCTCTGCCCTTCAAAAACTAAAAATCCAGTTAGACAGATATTCAATGAGTGTCCACAGCTATTAGTTTATGGAGTTAAACTGTGACATCTCTTATCAGTAGGAAGCTAAATGAGAAATCAAATTAGTTCTACACATTTTCTTTAATAACCTGACTCAATCTTGCTGCCTTTGTTACCACACTTCTGCCTCTCGGGCATCTCAGTGTGGCCATTGAGGGACTTGTGATGTTTTCTGCCCAAATGAATACCAACATCTTTTGTGGTGAGTTAGTAGTGTCAATGTTCCACTGGTTACACACCCAGAGAGTTGAGCACTGTAACCCACCGTATGCCACTTTGGACTTAGGCCTCCCTGGAATGTTTGCATCATAAGTAAAGAACCTGGCTTGATGACAGGGAAAGTTCCTTGGGAAAATTCAATTTGAAGACAGAGACAAGGACCAAATTCTTCCCTCAAATGTTTAAAGAAAGATCTCATGGCTTTGCTTTTGGCCCTTCCTCCCTTGACACACTATTTTGTAAAGTGTTCTATATATACATCTATCAATTCTCTTTAGACCAAGGATGTCATCAAGTGAACAATCAGTGCGATATGATGTGGAGAAGTTTTAGCTTTGTCATAATTCCTACTAGTAACTTCTCCTTTCTTATATGAAGGCAAATAGGATTTTCTTAGTTTTATGTGAAGTATGAGTGAAGACATCAGAAAACTTAAATTTTAAAACTAAGTAAAAAGACATTTAGAAAGAAGAAAGAAATTTCACCTGAAGTGCACACAGCTTCCTGACAAACACCTTCACTCTTACATGGTCAGTCCTGAACTTTGGTACAGGGAATGTTTTTTGTTTTTGTTTTTAATCTTGGAGCAGTGATTTCTAAATCTTTGCCAACAAGGTATTAAGCCCATCTTAAATGCTTCCTGAAAAATTCACGGTCCTAAGAAATATGGATTTTTACCTTTTTAACCAACTCATTAAATATTCTTGTTTTGCTATAACATAGGAAACTTTCAGGAAATAACCTTTACAAAGAAAGATTTTCAGTTATGAAAACTTCAATAAAAATATCTTCCAGGGGCTGGAGAGATGGCTCAGTGGTTAAGAGCACTTACTGGTCTCAGAGAGGACCCAGGTTTGATTCCCAGCACCCACATGATGGCTAACAGCCATCTGTAACTCCAGTTCCAGGGGATCCGACATCTTCTTCTGACCTCCACAGGCATTGCATGACATTAGACACAAGCAGGAAATACACTCATACATATAAAAATAAAAATTGTCTTCCAACATTTCTCTTCCAACTCATCATAGAAACAGTCCTTTCTGATATCAACCTCATCAGAATATAGACTGCCATTGTTGAACTACCTGGGCTGTATCATGGAGGTCAGTGCAGGGGGATCGAGACAGGATGAGTGCTTACTGGACTTCATTTGGAGGACCATGGGAGGGAAAGACTCCAATGTGGAGCAAAAGTGCAGGATTGATGGTTGTTTGGGATTGCCAAGGAGGAAACTTAGAGCACTTCCTTAAGGAAAACATGATATCTTTTAGGAAAAAAATCCTCCAATTCAAGTGATGTGTGTGTGTATATATATATATATATATATATATATATATATATATCATGTAGCAATACAAGTTGGAGAGAACAACAACAAAAGAATGAATGAAAAGACTGAGAGAAAGATGCAGGACAGTTATGGCAGAATGATCTGGGGTGGGGTGAGGTGGGGGGAAGGGAAAGGGAAATATACCTGAACTGAATAGAAAATGATGTCTGAAACATACAAAACATCAATAAAAAAAATAAACAGTCCTTTCCTTAACTTACATTGTTTTTGTTTTGTTTTATTTCAAGTACCTTGACCCAAACAAAAGTTATTTCCACCCTCCTTTGTTATTAAGGGAATATTTTTTTTCCCTTTCTGAATTCAGAGGTTTCCAAAGAAGATCATCTCAACTAAAATCAAATGAACAGTTTCGAGCCCATCTTTTATTTCTTCTTTTATTGACATATCTCTAATTTTCATTAGTCCTATTTAGTAAAAGTGTTCATCAATTTCCTTATTAACAAATAAAATTTTCATTCCCTGGAGCTCATGTGAGGAGAATTGGCTCTCCTCCCCCTCATGAAACTTTTAGAAGGCACAATGAGCAGATATGCCTAAGTTACTGTGCCTGACAAACACAAATATTTTCCACAAAAAGGCCTTTTAAAGGAAGAATTTAGGTTAAAAGCAAAAGACTTTAAGAGGCAGTGTACAGGGATAGGGCTGTAGGTCAGTGGTAGTATGAGTGTCTAACATGTTGGAGGTCTTGAGTTTGATCTGCAAACTCACAACAACAACAACAACAACAAAAGGACAATGCACAGTCAGTGTTCAACAAAAGCACTGTATACCATTCAATATTTTCACAAAAGTGATTATTATCCTTTCAAGAAGTCTTATTTAGGGAGTTGGAGAGATAGTTCAGTGGTTAATTCTTTTTTTTTTAGTTTTTTTTTTTTGGTATTTTTGAGACAGGGTCTCCCTTTTAGTACCAGGTGTTCTGGAGCTCGATCTGTAGACCAGGCTGGCCTTGAACCCACAGAGATCCACCTACCTCTGCCTCCCGAGTGCTGGGATGAAAGGCGTGCGCCACCACGCCCGGCTCAGTAGTTAATTCTTATAAATAACCTGGGTTTAGTTTCCAGTATCCACATAGTGGCTAACGACCACCAGTAACTCCAGTTACAGGAGATAGGACACACTCTTCTGGCTACATGCTACATGTACATACATGCAGGCAAAACACTCTTGCATGTAAAATAAAAATAAATTTAGAAAATTAAGAATTTGATTTGGGGGCTAGGGACATGCTCCGGACATAAAGTACCTGCTAAGCTAGCATGAGAAGCCCAGTTCAAGTCCTTAGAACCCATGTAAACTCAGATGCCATAACATAAGTGTCTGTAACCCCAGAACTCCTACTGTTAGATGCCAGGAAGAGACAGGAGACTCCCCAGAAGCTTACAGGCCAGCTGCCCTTGCCTACACAGCAGAAACTAAATGACTTGGTCTAAAACAAAGTGGGAACTGAGGACTAATGGCCACTTAATAGTTTATGACCATTTAACAGTTAAATGACAATTTAACCTCTAAATAAATTTTGATTTGTAACATAATCTTGAACAAAAAATATATGTGAAACAATAAAAAAAAACAAAAGAAAAACTAAAGAGAAAAAAATTTTCTAATCTACAAAATGGATAGATAATGGAGATAAGAAACAAAGTTATCCTCTACTTACACTTGAGTATTTTCTGGAAGGCGCCCACATTATTACCACTATCGTTCTGTGTCTCAGGTAAGACTTGAGTTAAAAAAAAGGCAAATGTTGCTAACACCTTTTAATTTTTAAGTAAATATGGAATTCTGTTACTGTTGTTTTTGGGAGAATGATTAACATACGCAGCTCAGATGGTAGTTGTTATGTAGTAGAGAAATGAGGGAATTATTTTCCCATATAAGGTCATTTCTATTGTTGCATTATAATAAAGGATAAGGGCTAAATTCAATTAATCATTTCTCCTTTATGCTCCAAAGATTTTTTTCCCTTCTGTGGGCAGCAGACCTTGATTTCTATTGCTAGGAAACCTAAAAAGCACTTTCAGTCCTCTTAGAGACCGTGTTTAATGCAATCACTTAGACTGATTGTTTATTGGCTGTTTGGCTTGATACCAACTCAAAAACGGCTCACTTCAAGCCCATACAAAGTAAGTCTAGTAGTGGGGATGGCACTCAGAGACATCATGAGGGTGGGAAATGGGGCAGGCAGAGGGCAAGATCCTCCCCATCCAGCAGAGCAACTGGACTTTGATCTACTTTAATGTTGGGCTCCCTTTGAAGAAAATGTTTCATGGAGGCAGGAGGGAAGTGAGTGGGTTGAAAAAGTTCGAAAGCTTGACCTTAATCCAGCACAAAAGCAGGTTGAATCTCTGGGAAATAACTAGCCAAGAGCCAGGCAGCTGATAAATTCCAAATCCAGAGATTGAACAGGGTCTTCTGACTACATCATCCCAGGCTTCCTGCTGCTCCCCAGCACACCTTAGCTTGTCCTTCCTCTGAGTGTGTCCTGGGACTCCATGGCCTGGCTTTGTCTAAGAGTCTTGAAGCCCAAGAGCCCTGGAGGGAGGGAGTCATGTCTGTTGGTTTCACCAAGTTTCTTTCTAAAGATGCTGAGATTTTTCTTAACGCCTGGCAGTCATTTTCCGAATCCTGTTCAAAATTTCTTTAGTGGCATAGCAGAATTTTTATGTTTCTTCTTGTGGCCCTGAGCACTAGAGAAGAGCTTGTTTCTGAGGGTGGGGGGATTTGCCTTAGTAATACTGTGGGCCAATAAGCTGAAAATCCTCCTACAGAAACACCTAGAAAATTCAAAACATTGACTTGAATTCCTAGCCTAGTCTGAAAGACAGAAAGACAAAGCTGCAGGAAGGAAACCAGAGCATTAGACATGGCCAGAGGCTTTTAGAGCTTTGGGAAGATCAGGGCCAGTTCACTAACCAGTACCTTGGAATTGGTGTGAACTCAAGGACCGAAGTTGAGACTTGGGCTCGTTCAACAAGGAGGAATGGATCTAAACCAGCTTCTACCCAAACTTCTGTACATCCAGGATCTTGGCACACCAAATAGGGAAAATACTAACTAAAGCACAGGGTTGTTTCTTTGTGTTGAGGCTCCAAATGGACATATACAAATTTTATTTTGAGAATTCTTATATGGGCCTTATGGATTTAGGGTGTGGATGCTCCTTAAAATCCAAGAACCGTTTAAGATAATCTATTAATTTAAAACTGTTGCTCCCAGGCTAATGATGAATCCAAAAGAGTGCCTTTTAAAGCCACCAATGTTTAAAAATGTTAACATTTCATGGTATTCTCACTGCTAAGATTTTACTTAAATTGCTTTCTTTGGAGCTCAGACCTATGTGTTCTGTGTGAATTTACAACCCAAATTTTAAAAAAATTTATGAAGAAACAATTCATCAGTAGAGTTAGAAGACAAATACATTTGGAGATAATACGACTGTGTACATTATAAAATAAAGATTTTTTAGAGGACTAAGGATATAAGACACCTAAAATTAGATAAAAATGGGTTGACAAAAATAGTCAAGTGCGGCACCCACCTCCGCGTCTGCCACACCCACTCCAGTGTCGCCTGTGTAAACAATATGAGAAATCATGTTCAAGGCAGGCGGGGGAGCAATGTCCTACGGGCTCGACCCCCTGGAGGTCCCTGGCAGAACACTCGGCTAAGATCACCCCTGAGATTAAGATGCTCTCCTAGGATCTTACGTTTTTCTGGTGTTGGACTTAGCATAACACTGAGCATAAAAAGATCTTTTCTTAAAGCCAGCTTATAGATACAAAACAAACTATTTGAATGTGTCAAGAACTGGCAATGAAAATGCCTCTCTTGGGCACAGGGCTTTTTCCTGGCAGCAAGAATTTTCTTGCAGATCCCAAGTAAAAAACAGACCTTTCTCCTTAACAAACAATATAATGTAAGCTATTAATATATATGGCAAGGTTAAAACTTGCTTCAGATCAAGAAAACAAAATAACTGCATGACAGTAATGTTCTCGCCTTACATGAGTGTCCTTGAAGAAAACAAATTCCGGTGGTAAATGTGTGTGATGAAAAACATCTCTTCATTAAGGTTAAAACAAAAATTCCCCTTAAACCTAAAATAAAAGAACCCCTTTATCTCATCCTCTGGTCCTAGACAAAGAGGTAGATAAGACATTCTTCTAGTTTCACGTCATTGTTAAACGCCTGGATTCTAACACTCCCAGTAAAGCAGGACAGAAACTAAGTCTCCTTACACCAGCCAATTGTCTAACAAAAACAAAGCTGTTAGCTGGAGCAAACAGTGGAACAGCTCTTAGTTTTCAGTAAAAATTTAAACTTTAGATTAGCAGTTAGCATTAGAAAAACTAATAAATAGTTTAGCATATTATAGGAATAAGGTTTTGACTTCAATAGAAACTTAAAAAGAAACTATTAACTTTAGGATGCTAAGATATATTTACTGTAGAATTAGGATAGAGATAGAAGGTCAATATCTGCTGCTAAAGAACTTTGTACTGTGACATAGTATTTACTATTCGGTGTGCTGTAACTTTTCAATTGTGGTTTGTAATCAAGAGTTAACTATTGATGTTCCTTTTTTCTTCTTAAATGTTATTTCCTCGGTAAAGGTTGTCTTGAGATTTCTACATTTTACTTCAAAGAAAGTTCATTTCCTAACTAAACTTTGTGATGTTTTAGTTTCCTGCTCTGTGTGCTCTGTATCTCATCAATGAGTTTCTTTTACCTACCTATGTAAATGTAAAACTTTGCCAAATCCTTTGTTCTGCCCTCTCCCAAGACTACTATATAATCACTGCCCCAGTTCAATAAAGTGCTGTAGATTTGGAAAAACTTCTCTTAGTTTTCATTTCTACACGCCGTCCACTGAACCTGTGTTCTTCCTGCCAAGAGGACTCCCAGAAACCCACGACCCCTGGAGGGCTAGCCGGTAGCAGTCAAGTACAATTTTGAGAAATTCTTTTAAAAAGTGAAATTGGGAGCTAAGGAGATAATCCAGCAGGCAAAAGATTTACTGTACAAGTGTAAAGACCAGGGAGCCCATATAAATGCTGCATGGGAAGGCTGGCCTGCTGTGATCCCTGTGTTTGAGTCTTATAGACTACCTGAATCAGCGAGAGATATTGCTTCAGTATATAATGTGGAGAGAGATAAAGACAGCTGATGCCAACCTTTGGCCTCTACATGCACGTGTACACACATGCACCTATACACATACACAGACATGTGAACAGGCATACATATACCATGTATGCATCCCACACTCATCTATGAAAATTAATTAAATGACAGATTAAATAATCAGCTTAGAAATGAAGAGAGGATTTGTGAATGGAAGAGTATGTATGAAGATACTGTATTATTGAGAATGGGCTACTTAGGAACAGAGCAGTTAAGAAGCAAGGAGGATGAAACAGAAGCAGCCACAGGTCTAATAGGAACGCCAAAGGAAAGACAGCGATCCTAATGCCACAGGGACTAGGGTATGGAGCTTGAAATATTTGAAAAGGTAGGATACTACTAAGTTCTTTAGAGTATACATGTTTGTGGGTAGGATGTACAGTGTGTGTGAATGTACACATGTGTGAATATGCATGTAAACAGCAGAGGACAATTTTGAATATCGCTCCTCAAAATCTGTCCACCTTGTTTTGAGAGATAGTGTCCCTGGGACCTGGGGCCTACTCATAGGCTAGGCTGGCTGGCCAGAAAGCTCCAGGGATCTGCTTGTCTCCACTTCTCCAGAGTTGGGCATTTGAGAGTGAACCACCATACCTGACATTCTGTGTGGGTTCAGGGCATCAAATTCAGGTCCTTGTGCTTTCCCACTGAACAACCTCTTCATCCCCTCAAACTCAAAAATTCTTACATTTACATAATAAGATATGTGGCTGTGAGAAAAATATATAAATGCCTGTACAGCTGACAGTGAACTAAAGAGAACACAAAGTCAAGGCACTCTTAGGAAATATCGGAAAGAAAAAGAACAACATGTTTAATAACAGAGTTCCCTGCAGCCATAGCAGAGACCAGGAAAGAGCATAAGATTGTAGGATTAATGCTCTGTCAGATGTATCAGCAGTGAAGGTTTCCTCCCACTCTGTGGGTTTTCTCTTCACTTCCCTGATTGTTTCTTTTGCTGTACAGAAACTTGAGTTTAATGAGGTCCCACTTGTCAATTGTCAACCTTATTTCCTGCACAGCTGCTGTCTGATTTAAAAAGTCTTTTCCTACTCCTGTAGTCTGCTGCCAACCTTTTCTTCTATCACCTTCAGAGTTTTGGGTTTCACATTCAGGTCTTTGATCCATTCAGAATTGATTTTTGTACAGGGTGAGAGGTAGGGGTTTAATTTTATTCTTCTATAAATGGTGATCCACGTTTGCCAACAGCATTTGCTGAAGATGCTGTCTTTCCTCCATTGAGTCTTTTTGGCCCCCTTGTCAAATATGAAGTAGCTGAAATTATATGTGCTCGTTTGGATCTTCAGTTTTGTTCCATTAGTCAACAGGTTTGTTTTTGTGCCAGCACCAGGCTGTTTTTATGACTATAGCCCTGTAGTATAGTTTGAAGTCTGGTATAGAGATTCCCCCTTGTGTATTGCTCTTTTCACTCAGGGTTGCTTTGGCTATTTGGGGTGTTTTGTTTTTCCATATGAATTTAAGGATTTTTTTCCAAGCCTGTGAAGAAAGTCTTGGGGATTTTAATTGGGATTGCAATGAATCTGTATATTAATTTGGGTAGAACTGACATTTTTACTATATTGATTTTTCTAATCCATGAGCATGGGAGGTCTTTCCATCTTCTGATGTCTTCTTCAATCTCCTTCTTCAGGCTTTTATAATTTTTGTTATAGAGATTTTTGGTGTCTTTGGTTAGGCTTGTTCCTAGGTTTTTTATTGTTTTTGAGGCTACTATGATTGAGAAGGTCTCCTTGTATTCCTTCTTTGGTTGCTTGTTGTTGGTGTAAAGTAAGGCTACAGAGCATTAACTTCCAGAATATACAAACTATTCAAAAGCAAAGAAATAAGAAAACAAATGACTCACTCAAAAGATGGAATAAAGAGCTGAACAGAGACTTCACAACTGAGGAAACATAGATGGCTGAGAAACATCATAAAAAGTGTTCAATATCGCTAATAATTAAGGAAATGCAAATTAAAACCTCTTTAAGATATCGTCTCACTCTGATAAGGCTGGCTAGGATCAAGAAAACAAATGATACTAAGTGCTGGAGAGGTTGTGGGGAAAGGGGAACACTCATCCACTGCTGGTGGGAATGCAAACTCGTACAACCACTATGGAAAACAGTGTGGAGAATGCTTAAAAGACTCAAAATGAGCCTACTACCTGACCCAGCCATACCACTTCTGGTTGTATACTCACAAGAACATCCTATCACAAAGATACATGTACAGCCATGATTATTGCAGCTCTCTTCACAATAGCAAAGAGCTAAAACCAACCCAAGTGCCCCTCAACCGATGAGTGGATAGAGAAAATGTAGTACATCTACACAATGGAGTTCTATGCAGTGGTAAAGAAAGATGACATCATGAAATTTGCAGGTAAATAGATGGAAGTGGAAGATATTAAGTGAAGTAACACAGTCCCAGAAAAACAAATGACGTATGGTATCCCTCATCCTTGGATGCTAGCACCAAGTACCTAGTTGTAAGGCAAATTGAGCAACCTTAATGTTATATTCCTTGTGATCAGAAAACAGCTGTGCTCTTATATTGTGACTCCCTTGACAGATTCTAGAACTAACATACCATTTATTTTCAGACTTTGGATTTTTGGAATATGATGGTGGGTACGTATGCATATTTTAGAGTAATATAAAATTTAAATGGAAAATGCAAGTCAAGAAATATGATAAGGAAATAACATACAGTTTGTTTTCAGAAGATACGATTTTTGTATAGGTGAGATGTATCAGGCAGGTGTAACTTAGCCTGTCTGGGTGCTTTATAACCATACTTAACGCCCATACCAATTTGGCCAAGGGACCTAAGGGATAACTTTGTTCCTTGCCCTCAGAGGTCAACTAAGTCTTAGGGAACTATGCATGGGGGCATCTCTTGAAATGTCCTGCAAATGTGGGTCACCAGTCTTCCTGTATAGGGAGATCTTGGAGAACCACTAATGGGACTTCAGCCAGTATCCAGTCTATAAAAAAGAAAATTCTGCTTATGCTTCGAAAAAGGAAGCCTGGTCTAGCAAGGCCTGATTTTGTCCTCAAGTGGGTAGAACTGGTAAGTGAAAAGCCAAAAGAAACCAGGGGCTCCCACCCCCCCCAAAAAAAAGCAAGTGAGTGACCCCTGAGGACCAGATCTTCAACTGACTTAAGGAAACAAAATCCTTGGTTAATCTGGGCTAACTGTATAGCCTTAAGCATCCAAAAGGAAAGTAAAACCAGAAATAAATAATAATAAATAAATAATAAATAAGGCCTGAGAAAATATACTTCAGATATAAAACTTGAGATCTTAGTAAAAAGACAAAAAGAAAAAAGAGAGAGAGAGAGAGAGAGAGAGAGAGCGAGAGAGAGAGAGAGAGCACTGTTGTTTTGCCCGTCTTCAATTCTTCCTGGCAAGTGCATCTACTCTGTGGCTGACCCTGCTTTTGCCATGCTTCGAAGACATGAGACACAGCTTTTTAACCCTCCAATATGGACTGAAGACTCATGTCTCTCCAAGAATCTTCTAAACCTTCAATGCCAGATGGGGACTATTGAGATACCCAGCGTGTAGACTGAGAAGCTACTGGGATTTCAGCCTCTTCAGAGTATAGACTGCCATTGTTGGACTACCCAGGCTGTATCATGGAGGCCAGTACAGGAAGATCAAGACAGGATGTGTGCTTACTGGACCTCATTTGGGGGACCATGGGAGGCAAAGGCCCCAGTGTGGAGCAGAAGGGCAAGATCGATGGTTGTTTGGGCTTGCCAAGGAGGAGCTTTCAAACACTTCCTTAAGGAAAACATGACATCTTTTAGCAAAAAAAAAAATAATAATCCAATCCAGGTGATATGTGTATGTATGTATGTATGAATATATTTATGTATGTATATATTTATGTATATATTGAAGCAATACAAGTTGGAGAGAACAATAACAACAAAAGAACTGGAAAAAAAGACTGAAACAGTGAAGTTCTCCAAGAAACAATAAGCCTCTGCTTTGAAAATAAAAACAAAAAAACTCTGGAAAGATTCAGAAAAAGATGCAAGAAGATGCAAGACATGTAAGGGAGAGTGTAGGAACTCAGGGGGGTTGGGGGGCATGGAAAGGGAAGTGACTCTAAATTTGATTGAGAAATGATGTATGATGTATGGAAAAAGTTTAATAACAATAAAAACCATAAATTAAAAAAGACCTTAGGATTACTAGACTCTGAAAACCTAGAATTCTACTTCTAACTACACAGTAATGTACAAATAAAGGCAAAGCAAAAATAAAGAGGGAGTTCCACTTTTAGGTACCTGCTCAAGTAAATTCCAAATGAGTAATTTTTCAGAGAGAAAAAGAATCCTGTATGTAGAATGTAAAAGACACAGGAAAACAGTAAAGAAAAGTGAATAAGCAAGATGTTAGGGGAACACATGGGTAAATTGACTTTAATACTGACATGCAGAATATTATTAGTAACAACTGCCTTAAGTACTATAAAACTAAAGAGGTACCTGTAGTTAGGTAACACAGAGTTGAGGGGAAAGAAGCTAAAGTTTCTTCCTGGTTGCAGTGGTAGATGCGGATAATCCCCGGGCTTGGAAGGCTGAAGACGGAGGACTGAGTGTTGGTCAGCCTGGACTCCTATAATGAGAAACTTTCTCAAAATCAATGAACAAAAAGAACCAGTGACATAAAAATTCTATCTGCTGTAAGTTATTTTAAGTGAAAAAATTATTAGGGATACAGGCTATCAGTCCATAATAAAGGGATAACGTACTAGAAACATAGAATTATATAAATTCCAAGCCCTTATATAAAGCTTCCTAATATACAAAGCAGAAATGAACAGAATTATAGAATTATAGGGATGACTCAAAGGTGCATGATCATAATGAAATAGCTTACATAATTCATATTGATCAAAAAGACAAAAAGATTTATAAGCGTACATGTGAGTGAACAACAGTATAAAGTGGATCTAATAAAATTGTATGTTGTACTCAACAAAGGAGATAAATTATATCCAAATATAAATGTCACTGGTAAAAATTGTCCACATACTGAGTCCATAAAAAACATTGCAGTGCCTACCAAAGAAAGGACAGAGTCTGACTTGTATTATCAAATTAAAAACAAAATTTACCCACAATTTCACAAATACTTGGGCATTTTAAAAATTTCATGGGACTGGAGAGACGGCTCAGCAGTTAAGAGCACTTGTTTGTCTTCTATGGGACCTGAGTTCAGTTTCCTGTACCACGTCAAGTGTCTCATAACTTCCTATAACTCCAGCTCCATGGGTTCTGATGCCTCTGGCCTTCATGGGCACCTGCACGTGCGCTCACACACACATATTTTTTTAAAAAAATATTAATTCATGAATAAAAGGAAATACCAGGCAAAATGAGTCCCCTAAATATTCATGCCCTTTTTCTTGGAACCTGTGACTATTTTCGGACATACAGTATTTGCCCTTAGAGCCTCTGGGGAGCAAGATGGCTATCCTGCCCAAAGCTTGATTTCATCCCAATAACAACAATGCTAAACTTCCGATCTATAGAACCAACAAAAGCCAAGACAATACTGAAGAAAAGGAGGAATACAAAGGAAAAGAGAAAAAATTATAAGAGCCTCTTTACAAAATTATCCTAAGTTTAAAAGCACAGAACTAGATTAGAGAGTGAAATCTAGATCAACTAGAAAAACCTAGCTACAAACCCATAAGCATAAGGAAATAGAATGGCATATTGTCATGAGTCTGTGGGAGAAGAGCAGATTCCACAATAGACAGGAAGGGAAGGTCGATTATCCATATGGAAAGCAGAGAGAAGTAAATTGGATCAGGACACACAAAGACATGTTCCTGATGGCTTAAATAATGACACTAAAGCAAAACAATTCTTAAAAAGGATGTTTAGACTATAGAACTAAGGAATTTTTCTTTAAAAAAATTACAAAATATCCATAAACTAGGAGGGAAATATTAATGTTAAATGACATAAAAAAGTAAATGTTACTGCATTAGAGCCAAACTTAACCGCATTAATATTAAAAAATACTATGGACAAATAACATAAATGAATTATAGCAAAGTGAATAGGAAAATGACAAACTGGGGAAAATCCCAAATTTGTTTTTAAAAAGTCCCTTCAATAGTCACCTAGAATGCATTTTCTCCAATATTGTATTTGGTAAGCGTACAAGTGGATTATGACTCAGAAATTCAACTCTAAATTTATTAAGGGTTTGTTTACCAAATAAATACTGGGTATGTGTGCCAGGATAAATTCACAAAAATGTTGATTTTATCCTTTGTAACAAGAAAAGCAATGGAAGAAAATGCATTCATGAGTCAGAGACTGGATTTAAAATGAATTATTGCTGGGCACGGTGGTGCATGCCTTTAATCCTAGCACTTGGGAGACAGAGGCAGGGGGATCTTTGTGAGTTCAAGGCCAGCCTGGTCTACAGAGTGAGTTCCAGGACAGCTGGTGCTACAGGGAGACCCTGTCTTAAAAAGACAAAAAAAAAATTATTCTTATTTAAAAGAATATTAAGTAAACTTAAGGTTAGTTTTATAATATTCACACTGAGAATGCTAAAAATGGCAGGTAGAGTGTAAAAGTAAATTCTACAAAAATATTTAAAACATAACTATAAGGCCCAACAATTAAAAGTGATTCCCAGGACCCACATCTGGGGCATTACAACAGCTCGCCAGTCTAATTCCAGGGCATTTTATGCCCTCTTCTGCCCTCTTTTGGCCTCCTTTGGACCTGCATGCACATACCCACATGCAGACACAAACACATAATTTTAAAATAAAATAAATAAAAGATATACTTATGTAGGTTTAAAACCTATGTATGATGATTTATATAAAAATGCATATATGCATAAAATTATATGTTAAAAGTTCTAAAAAACACACTGGCAGCATACATGAGAACTTAAGCTTCTTTTCCAGAGGAGAGAGATGAAGGAGGGACTTTACTAGATCTTCAAGTTTTTATTTTCTTAAGGATAAAACGTACAAGATCTGGTGCATGCCTTTAATCCCAGCACTTGGGAGGCAGAGGCAGGCGGATCTCTGTGAGTTCAAGGCCAGCCTGGTCTACAGAGTGAGTTCCATGACAGCTAGGGTTATTGGGAGACCCTGTCTCAAAAAGACAAAAAAAAAAAGTACAAGATCTTTCCCCAAAATGACATTTAAGCATGTTGATCATGTCATGCCTTTTGTTGTATGTTCGACTTTCTCCTTGTTAAAAGTTAAATCACTAATTCTATTTACAGCTTTTAAAGAGTAACTAGCATACAGGGTACAGCTCTGCATCCATGTTTGCGATTGCTCGGAGCCACTTGCCCAACCTTGCGCCTGTGTTGAGTCCTTGTTACCGGGGACTTGGCCATGCCTGAAAGTGGATCAAAGCTGTTCTGCCTTCAACTTGAAATTGACCATCCAGAGGTCAGCCTGTGGCCCGGGAGTTTTAGTGGCTGCTGGGAAAATCCAGCTGGTGTTTGTTTGTTTACCTTTTGTTCTGCTTTTGCTTTTTTTTCTCCTGCAGGTCAAGATTCGAGCAGGGACAAAAGTAATCATGTGTCCAACCTGGACTATTACATAAGGGCTGCCGTGGGAGGCTGACGCGCTGGACCCTTTCACTGAGGCCTGCCCGTGAGCAGGGGGAATGAAAGGACACTGCGGAGGCAAAATAAGACCGGCAGGAACTTCTGAGAGAAAAGACACTTTGTTTAAACTCCACCCACTGACCTTTTGTGGTTGAGTTTTTGGTGGAACAGCAACACCCTCGGAACTCTGGAGGGAAGGACGGCTTTGTTACCAGGGGGACAGTCTCAGCCTTTAAATGTAATTGATGTGGCTTTCCCGCTCTGTTGGGGTATCCATTTCCCACTACATAATCTTCCCATTGTGCAGGCTGGTTCCTGTTTGATTTGGCAGGGCTGGCTGCTGGCCGGCTTCCACTGCATGGGGTGCTCCTTACTCCACCGTGCTGGACTCACTGAAGTCACAGAGAGCTTCCCTGGCTCTCCCAAAAAGGAGCCGAATGAATGCAACAAGAATTGTGAAACTCAGTTCTAGTTGCCAGGAAAATATAAAGAAATCCCAGCGAAGCGAAAAGGTCGACAAAATTCTTTCCAACATTTGAACAAAAAAGGGTATTTTTAGCAACCTTAGTTTATGGATCTCCAACTCCCTGCTAGACTGTCAAACCTTCTATTCTTTGTGCTACATTATTTAGATACACTATAAATATCCTTAGTTATTCTAATAGTAGGTTCATTTCTGCAAGGTGACCATGATCTGAAGGCCCTGTTGAATTTGAAAGGCAGTAGTTCCGGTTTCTGGCACACAAACTTGAGGAAGGACTATGATGAGGGGCCAACCAAGTCCACATTTTAACGCTGGACAAGCAGGTCATTTATTCAGAGAGACTTTGAATCCATGCCCAGAGTCAAATGTAGTCCTTTATAAAGCCCAGAAGGCTGGAAATAAAAACTTAACTCACTCACAGTGTCCTGTCTGTGAGGGTGTAGGAAAACTTAGCAGTAGGAAGGCCTAGAAAATTTGAGCCTGGAGGTTGGCTTTTTAATGGAGATTCTCCATGATATTTTCTAACGTGTCATGTGTAAAGGTTTATAGTTGGCTGAAAATATCTCCTGTGAGAAACTCCAAGACTGGCAAGAAACTGCAAAGGAATGAAGATGTAAAATGTGATATATGAAGCCTCTGGAATAAAAACCTTAAATCCCATGGGCATCATTTAATCAATCAACAAGCAAGTTAACAAATCTGTTTTACTGAATTTTACTGGGAGCAAAGAGGGTTAATATGACTACGATATAGTATTTAGTATTTAAGAGCTTGGGAAGAGCAGGCTAGATGATAAGAAGGAATAGGACATCTGAATATCCACACTGTAGCTAAGTAGCTGTTCCTACTAAGTCAGAGGCCAGCTGCCCAGGATGGGAGGGCCCCCCCCCGCTTCTCACCAATGATGTGGCTTCTGCTCTCTCTGCTGTCTACAGCCCCCCCCCCCAGTTACTTTTGAATTACTGGATTTGGGTGCTGTTTTTCCTCTTTAACCAGAGCCCAAGCTTCTTTGACTTCTTGAGATCACATTTTTCACAAGCTATCCCAAAGCAGAGCTGCTGAAATCTTCATCGTATTTATTATTTTATGTGAATGGGTGCATTGCCTGAATGTATGTAAGTGCAACTGTGCCATGCAATGCCCACAGAAGTCAGAAGAGGGTGTCAGATCCCTTGGAACTGGAGTTACAGATAGTTATTAGCGGCCATGTAGGTACTGGGAATCAAACCCAGGTCCTCTGCAAGAGGGGCTACAGCTCTTAACCAGTGAGCCTTCTCTCCAACCCCTGCTGAAACCTTTGTCATAGTTCTTTTCACTATCAACAGTCCTGTCCTTCCAAGGGTGACTGTCGAGGACTTTTTAGTCCAAACAGAGCCTTGGTAATAACCTCAAAAGTCTTCCCTCCTCACAATATTTGACTTTTCTCTGGCAGAATATTATGAATAAAGTACATACAAATTTATAAGGTGAGTGTTTTCCTGTGAGTACTTTTGCCAGCCTGCCTAGCCAGGTGTAGTAACTAGTACTTAAGGTGGAAAAGAGAAGACAAGGCCACCCTCCTCTGAATCAAATTCCCTTTATTATCCTAACATTACAGGGAAAGCCAGACAATCCAACATCTTCCCATGAAGCAGCCCTTCCTCACCTGCCTACCCAGGGTATGTGCGAGTTTTCTGGAAATACCATCATTTCATGTAAGGGGTTGAACATCTATAGATATTGGTATCTGTACAGAGTCCTAGAATCAATCTCCTTCACATGTCTATGACATTTAAGCTATAGCTATAGATATAGATGTGGTAGGAGAGGATGAGTCTAAGCGTATACAAGTCTAAGAACTCAAGTAGCTCCTGAACCTGAGCCTTCTGCTTACTGAAGCCGGTTTCAAGAGTTGATTAGTTTCACAACAGTAGTGTGAACCACAAGCCGTGGAGAGTGAAAAGATTGTCCTGAGGGAAGAGTGAGGGTAGAGGGAGGACTAGGGAGGCCTGAGGGAGCAGACATGGGATTCAACTTGCAATCTCTTCTGAGGGGAAGGGAGGATCAGCAGGAGTCATGGTGTAGGTAGGCCCAATGCAGAGCCTCCGGAAAGGAGAAAGGACTTCGGGTGCTGGCGAATATCTGGTGAATAGTAAAGCACGGCTGGTTTGGAGGGTTGCGAACTGTACAGATGTTAAGAAATAAGATACTGGAGGTCCTAAAAGGCCAGGCTATGTGTCTACAACAAGGCAATGGGATCAAACTGCTGAGATGTGAAAAGCTCAGTTTGACTCAGGGCAGATGCACATGCCTATCTTCCCATCGCTAGGGAGGGCGAGGCAGGGGGATCTAGAGTTGAAGGCCAGTCTAAGCTACATAGGAAGTTCTAGGCCAGCCTGGAGTACAGAACGAGAGCCTTTCTAAACAAAACAAACCCATAAATAACCAAGGTAAAACTGAAACAAGAACAACAAAATCAAATGGGCTCAGGTTTGGTTTCAGGTGTAGTACGTTCATTTAGCAGCAGCAGCGTGATGAAGGAATATCGGAAGGTATGCAAAAGGAATCAGAAGATCTTCCCATGCTCTTGAGACCTGCAGAGTGGAACTGAGAGCCTGAAGAGATGGTTCAGAGGGTAGAGCAGAGGACAGGATTCGATTCCCAGCACCCACACGGGAGCTGACAACTGTCCACAGCTCTAGTTCCGGGGGACCTGACGCCTTCTTCTGACCTCCATGGGCATTGCATGACATGAGACACTTATACACATGCAGACAACATAGCCATATACACAAAATAAAAATAGTAAATAAAATATTTGTGTAAAGAGTGGAACCATAAGGTAGAGGAAGAGGGCATGTGTGGACACTCGGAGGGGGAGGGCATGGGTGGAGACTCGGAGGGGGGAGGGCATGGGTGGACACTTGGAGGGGGAGGGCATGGGTGGACACTCGGAGGGGAGGGCATGGGTGGACACTTGGAGGGGGAGGGCATGGGTGGACACTTGGAGGGGGAGGGCATGGGTGGATACTCGGAGGAGAGGGCATGGGTGGACACTCGGAGGGGGAGGGCATGGGTGGACACTCGGAGCGGGGAGGGCATGGGTGGACACTTGGAGGGGGAGGGCATGGGTGGACACTTGGAGGGGGAGGGCATGTGTGGACACTTGGGGGGAGGATATGTGTGGACCCTCAGGGGGAGGGCATGTGTGGACACTCGGAGGGGGAGGGCATGTGGGAAGGGCATGTGTGGACACTCGGAGGGGCAGGGCATGGGTGGGCACTCGGAGGAGGAGGGCATGGGTGGACACTCGGAGGGGGAGGGCATGTGTGGACACTTGGAAGGGGAGGGCATGGGTGGACACTCAGAGGGGGAGGGCATGGGTGGACACTCAGGAGGAGGGCATGTGTGGACACTCAAGGGGACTTTAAGTGCACATATACATTTGTTATTGTTTTGTTAGTGTTGGAAACTAATTTTCAGGTATCTCCTTTTGTGGATGTCAATTATATGTTTTTAAAAATACATTAGATTAAAACAGAGTTTCTCCCACCAAAGAGTGGTGTGTGGGTGACAGGTACTTTATTTTCCTTAGATGGAACTTCAGATATCTCAATTCAGCTGAAAAATCAAAGCTAGCAGGCCTCAAAATACTGTCTAAATACACCTTATATTTATGGGTAGCTTTGTCTCTTTTTCTCCTGTGCTTGGGAAGTGGAAATTAGATCCTTTCATGTCTTTAGGACTGTCTAAGTCCAATCACACATGATTACCACCTTGTAAATGTAAAGCAACTTGGGATTCAGGATACCTGGTCCCATTGAGAGAAGTACTGTCTCTCGTGTATTTCAGCCACCTCTGGCCATCAGGTGTTTCTTGAGCACTGATGCTGTGCTACACACTTCTTTCTGCTGGGGACATAAGAACTTCTTTCTGACTAAGAACATACTCAAGACCAAGGAGCTTATGTGCCAAGGATAGAGGTGGAGATCAGTAATAAATACGTGTGGGAAAATCACACATTTAGACATAAGCAGGTACTATGAAGATTCTAAGTAGAGGCAAGGAAATATGGGGAAGTAATATTTGACCTAAAACCTGAAACATAAGAAGAGAAATTTTTTTTTGTCTTTCAAGTCAGGGTCTCCCTGTAGCCCCAGCTGTCCTGGAACTCACTCTGTAGACGAGGCTGGCCTTGAACTCACAAAGATCTGCCTGCCTCTACCTCCTGAGTGCTAGGATTAAAGGCATGTGCCACCGTACCCGGCTAAGAAGAGAAAATTTTAAATAGATTTTGGAGATGTATATTTTTTCTATTTGTTAAATTTTTAATGGTTCCATACATGTGTGTAATGAATCTTAGCCATCCCTTAATTCCTCTCATCTCTCTCTCTTGCCACAACCCTTCTTCATAAGAAGTCCTACTCCCATGATGCGGAGGTTTGGGGAGTGAAAGATGCAGGACAGTTATGGCAGAATGCATGATCTGGGATGGGGTGGGGTGGGGTGGGGGGAAGGGAAAGGAAAATATGCCTGAACTGAATTGGAAAATGATGTATGAAATACACAAAGCATCAATAAAAAATGAAAATTAAAAAAATAATAATCTCAAAATAAAATAGCCAATTTTTCAATTTGCAAAAAAAAAAAAAAAAAAAGTCCTACTCCTACTTTCATGTCTTCTTTTTGTCTGTCACACAGTGAATTTAATTGGGGTTGTTATATAAGCAATGGTAGTGCATTGTTTACTGGAACAGGGGCAACTTACAACCCTGAAGAAAATAACATTGTTTCTTCTAGCCACCATTAACTATCAATAGGTCCACACAGTGAGGTAGGACCTCAAGAGCCCCTTGAAATGTACATTGTAAACAGTAGGATCAACAAATGTGTGGTGCTGACTCAGTGTGTTGGATGGTTGGAGACAAGGCAACAGGGTAGAGAATAATGAGTGAATGGGAAAGGGTAGTACATGGGTCCTCTCCTTAGATAAGGAGAGGTTACGTGGGGTCCTATGGCTGACCCAACGAATAGGATTTTCTTCTAAATGTCTTTAGAAATATTATTGCCTGTATAGTGTAATTCTATTGAAACTCTTTATATTAATATATGTGTATTGACACACTCACATATATATTTATATTATATATACACATATATAGTAGGTTTCCATATCTAGATACCATGTATAGGGAATAATTCTCTCAGAATTCATAGGTTGCCAAATAAAAATCCAGGGCCAGGTGTGGGATACCAATCTCTGAATTATTGGTCAGGGAGACCCCCAAAGGCCCCCAAACAGCATAGGTTATTGCCATCGCTCCTGGCTGCCTACCACAACTTGATGGTGAGAGCCTATTGCTGAATACACCACACACTTGGGTCACAGGATATGGAGAAATCAAGTCGGTCTTGACTGGGAGGCTTCCTTCTTGCACGCCAGCTTTCACAGTGCCAGAAGGTGCAATACAGATTGTTGGGGGAGAAAAAGTTCACAATAGTGTTATGCAGCTGTGAACTCTGTAAGCTGAATAATGACCAACCTGGAAAGATGTGCCCATTAGTACAATAGTGGCACAAATCTTATGGAATATTCTGATTTCTGATTGGATTCAAGGCCCACGCCCTGTGGGGTGTGACTTTCTTTAGTGGTATAATCACTGAAAAGTTGCCCCTGCAGTAGTAAATGACCTGTACTTACGCAAGCAACCCAAGTTCAAGTCAGTGGGTCACACACAAAAAGAGGACAGGGAACTAGAAGGGGACTTGTCAGAAGAAGGGTTTCAGAGGGAGAATGAAAGGGGGAGAGAGTGTAATAAGGGTGAATGAATGTTCACTGACAAAGAATGAAAATGAAGTTTAAATTCACATAAATAGTATCTTGGAGTCATCCATGGGAGCCCTAATGGAGGAAATGCATTTTCTGTTATCAGAAAAATATCTCTATACTGAGCACTCATTCTAGGAATATTGCAGAGCTATGTCAAAGCCAAGCTGTGCCTTCAGGCTGGATAGTGAGATGAGCGCCCACATGTTTCTGAGAAGACATTTGCCGTGGGAAGCATCTGGCATCCTCTGAAGAGTTCCAAACCTTTCACACAAATATGTCTTTGAAACGACAGCAGATTTAAGCTTCCATGAGGTGTGATATGTAAATCCACAGTGTCAGAGATACCATCATGACATGACTCTGCACTCAAACAGAGAGACCTTTCATTGTGGTCTGTGTTTACCTCAGCTGGAAGCAGCTATGTGGGGAAATGAATTACTTATGAGCTGTAAGTACAACTCAAATCAACTAATACTGTATACTACATTATCATGTATTTGATTTCTTTGAAACAATTCTTGATGCTGCCAGTCCTTAAGTGAACTAGCTTAACATTAGCAATGCAGTGCCACCATTATTTGTCTATTTGTATTATTTATAATATGTTGCATTATTTAAGATTTTCTAAATCTTAAATAGGGAACCCACAGTAAGCATTTAAAAACATTTCTTGCCTGGATAAGGTTTGATTTAAAAGGGAGTGAAAGGAAGACAAGGCAAGAAGGACGAGAGCAAGGGAAAGGGGGGAATGAAGGAAAGTAGAGAGAGGGAGGAAGAGAGGGGAGATGGAGAAAGAGATGAAAGAAGATAGCCGGGCGTGGTGGCACACACCTTTAATCCTAACACTTGGGAGGCAGAGGCAGGCAGATCTTTGTGAGTTCAAGAGCAGCCTGGTCTACAGAGCGAATTCCAAGACAGCTGGGGCTACAGGGAGACCCTGTCTCCAAAAGAACAAAAAAAAAAAAAAAAAAAAAAGAAAGAAGAAAGAAGAAAAGTGAGAGCAGAGAGGATGAAATCAGAATGAAGAAAGAAAGACAGAAAGACACAAAGAAAGAAAAAAGAAAGGAAGGAAGGAAGGAAAGAAGGAAGGAAGGAAGGAAGGAAGGAAGAAAGAAAGAAAGAAAGAAAGAAAGAAAGAAAGAAAGAAAGAAAGAAAGAAAGAAAGAAAGAAAGAAAGAGTGACCATGTCAGCCTTACCCTAAGGTGAGATCTATAGGGACAGTAGGTGGTTTTCACAATTGGCACTAAAAAAACCCCTGCAGACTATAGAGTGGCTCAGGGACAATTGTGGAAGAGGGGGTGGAAAGAGTATAAGAGTCAGGGTTGGTGCACGAACACAACGCAACAGAGGTTTTCCAGCTGCTGGGAACTTGGAACAATGGCAACACCATGTATAAGACCCATGAGACCAAATCAGACAAAACCAGCATAGAACGGGGAAACCCGCAGCAGAACCCAACCCTAACCAAGAAACTACTGACAAGTGATTGCTGCTGGGTGAGGGAGAGATTTTCTTTAAGGAAGCCACTCTAGACAGGCTGACTGACTCCAGTGGATGAGCTCACACTGAAGGACATCTGAGTACAACGCTGACCAGATAGGACTTAACGTGCGGGACGGAACATGAAATCCCATGGGGGAGGGGTGGGGAGGGGGATAAATTTAAGATCTATTATATGAAATGCACAAAAAAATCAATAAAATATTTTTAAAAGATAATAAAATAGTAAATTTCCCCTGCTTTATTCCATATATTTATTCTCCTTGGGATGTCAAACTTTTCTTCTTGGTCTTTTTGAGACAGGGTCTCCTTGTAGCCCCAGCTGTCCTGGAACTTGCCCTGTAGACCAGGCTGGCCTCGGGCTCACAAAGATCCGCCTGCCTCTGCCTCCCAAGTGCTAGGATCAAAGACGTGTGCCACCACACCCGGCTGGGATGTCAATCTTAGAAATCTAGGTTGGAGGACTATTTCAAAAGTCTGTCTATTCCTTTATCAATCCATCCACTTATTCTCCAAAGAGAAAATATCATCAACAGGGGCAGAGGCAAGCCATAGAGAAAGACTTCCTTAAACCAGTGTCCTAGCCCTGGGATACTTTTATTCTCTCAGAAAATATTAATATTGTGCCTCCCACAAGCCATACACTTGTAAGCACTGAAGATTCCCTTGTGAAGAAGAAATTAGTGGTCTCTGATCTTAAATTTGTTTATAATGTAGTAAATAAGCAAGTAATTAGTTGAATGTTGGTAATAAATAAAATATGTAATTATAGGAATATTCTTTGTGAAAATCCTACACAGAAAATGTACAAAAGATTTTGAAAATGCACAATAAAAGGACTTCATATACACCTGGGAGAATGGTTAGGACAGGAACGATTTCCTGGAGGGTATGGCACTCATTTAAAAACTGAGTCCGAAGATCAGGGAGGCAAAGGATCTCTGGAAAAGAGTTAGTAGCCACAAGACACTGTAGGTCTGGAGGGAGAGAACGGCAAATCCATCACTAATCGCAACACCCACTGCTGTTGGTACCAACACGGGCCAACAGGCATCGGGTTCTGTTACTGCTAGTCTGCCCTCCTCCCCCCAGGCTTTTACTTTGGTTTGCTTTTGCTTTATAAATTCAGATGACTCCTTGGTGTTAATCGAAGTTTGATTGCTTTTTGTGTGAGCCTAGAGTTGTTATGCAACCTGGACAAAATAAGAGTCTGACATATTACTTGGAGCATGTTAGATACACAACAGGTTCCATCCCTTCTTCCTTGTCTGGGAGCGATTAATGTACATTCAATGCTTACAAGTGAATAGCAGAGATATCAGCAAATATTTTATAAAGAGACATTTGACTTGCTGTGAATTGATGTATTTTTCAGAAGGTGAATAATGCAGGATATTGAAAGGCTGCTGGTGGAGTGGAAAGCCATTTTATTATGAGTAAAGGCATAGGAACATGGTTCTAGGATCAAAGAGTGTGCCTCTTAGATTAAACTGCAAGATGAACGGAAAATTGAGTGAGAAATGAAGCTTGGCCGTATGTTGGAACCACATTATTTTGAGCTTAAATGACAGACCAAAGACTGTATTTTACAAGCAATAGAAAATTAATATATTTGAGAGGAAAGAATTGTACTAGATAAAGTAATGTCACAGAATGACTAAGGTAAGGAGAAGAGGCCAGAATATTTAAGATGGCTTTCCAGGCATGATTTAAGGTAAATTTAGTAAAAGGAAACAAATAGCAGGACTTTGTAAAGCAAAAGTTGATGGTGTCTGGTAAATCGGTGTCTGTGAGGGATGAGAGGAGGGAAAGGATGGTCCATAAACACAAGGGCTTTAAGCAGAACCTTAGCAGCAAGAGGAACAGCACAAAAGCTGCTGATTTCAGGGCATCTTCTACCTCCTTCCCCTCATCACTAAAAGCCAAAAAATGATTCAGTTTAAGAAATTTTAAAGACTTATGGGATTTGGGGAGAAATGCCCAACAGGCCCTTGAAATAAATAGCTAGGATTGTTTGACAGATTTGGGCTTTCTAAACATGAATTTGGGGCTTGGGAGATGGTTCTAATGGTAAAGTGCTTATCCTGTGAGCTTAAGACTCAAGATTTATCCTCCACACCTGTATTAAAAGCTAAGTATAGGGGGGATTTCCCAAGACCATCTGAAGCACAGGTAGGAGCTGGGTGCTTCAGCTAGGCGGATTGTTTGGTTTGATTTAATCGTCTTTGGCTCAGTTGGCTTGTGTGGCTGTGGGGGCAGAGTTGTCCTTCTAGCTGGCATAAAAGGTGGGCCTGTGTGAGACTTGAGATCGGGGGATTTCCCAAAACCACCAGAAGCACAGGTAGCAACCCCCCCACTTCAGAACAGAACGGGAAGAGTGAGTTAGACTTCCAATAGAAAGCCTAAAACTTAGACAAGTCAACACTCCATAAGCAAGGAGAAAAGGAGAAAAACAAATCAAACAAACAATGAAGGCATCTGAAGGAAGCAAGAAAAGCAAGCCTTCAACACAGTGAAGAGGCATTTGGGATTCACATTGGAATACAGGCAAAGAGAAACCCATATGCCAGGGGCACGAAGAAGAGACAACATGGGAAAGGCACAGGATAATTCCACATCAAGCTCTACAAACCTGTAGAAGATTCCTACAGTGGGATCCCCCTGGGGATGGCCCAGGACACAGATATTAGAAGTAAAATTGTGAACGTACTTAAAGAAATCAAAGACTATAAAGAGCAAGTCAGAGAACTAAGAAAAGATAGTGAAAAACTCAAGAAGGACCTAGAGAGAGAGAGAGAGAATGACAAATTCCGGAAGGAAGTGGAAACACTGAAAGGATCCCATGTTGAAAAAGATAAGGAAACCAACCATCGAAGCAAAGAACTACAGGAAGAGATTGAGAAGTTCCAAAAGGAAGTGGAAATAAGAAAGAAATCAAAAGACAAAATGAAAAAGGAAATCAAACACTCATCCAATCAAGAGGAAAGGAATGGAAAAAGCCTCAGAAGCAGAATGGAGGAAACAGAACAAAGACTATCAGACCTGGAAGATAACACAGAACAACTAAAAACCTCAAGTAAAGATTATGAAAAATTTAAAAATACACAAAAGTAGAACAACCAGGAACTGTGGGACACTATGAAAAGATCAAACCTCCACATCATAGGAATAGAGGAAGGAGAAGAATCCCAAGAGAATGGTATTGATCAGATCTTCAACAGAATAATAGATGAAAATTTCCCCAAACTAAAAAAAGACAAACCAATACAAATACAAGAAGCACATAGAACTCCAAACAGACAAGATCAGAAAAGAAACTCTCCATGCCATATCATAGTTAAAATGCTAGACACCCAAAACAAAGACAAAATTCTGAAAGCCACAAGAGAAAAACAAATTACATATAAGGGGAAACCTATCAGAATTACAACTGACTTCTCAGTGCAAACTATGAAAGCAAGAAGAACGTGGAGCAAAGCATTCCCAGAGTTAAAAGACTATGGATGCCAACCCAGGTTACTATACCCAGCAAAAATGTCAATTATAGTTGACGGAGAGAGAAAAATATTCCATGACATAAACAAGATGAAAGAATACATGTCTGAAAGACCAACCCTTCAGAGAATACTTGAAGCAATTCAAAGGACAGAAGAAAGGAGCAACTATCTCCAGGCACCTAGAAAGAGAAATTAATATAAGCATAACTGTAGAAGTAGAAACCAAACCAAAAATGCAAATGGATAATAAGGTGAAAGGAAGCAACACAAATCTATCAGTTATAACCTTAAATATTAATGGACTAAACTCCGCAATCAAAAGACATAGACTGGGAGATTGGATTAGGAAACAGAACCCATCGATATGCTGTCTAAAAGAAATACATCTTACCTTCAAGGATAGGCACCACCTCAAAGTGAAAGGATGGGAAAAATACTCCAAGCAAATGGTACCAAAAAGAAAGCAGGTGTTGCTATTTTAATATCAGACTTGAAGTAAAAGAAATCAGAAGAGACAAAGAAGACCATTACATTTTTATCACAGGAACAATTCACCATGAAGATTTCACAATTATGAATATATATGCACCAAACTCTGGTGCACCAAACTTTATAAAGACAATTCTCCAGGACCACACGGCACAAATTCAATGCAATCCCAATTAAAATCCCCAAGAGTTTCTTCACAGGCTTGGGAAAAAAAGTCCTTAATTTCATTTGGAAAAACAAAAGACCCCGAATAGCCAAAACAACCCTGACTGAAAACAGCAATACATGGGGGAATCTCTATACCAGACTTCAAACTATACTACAGGGATATAGTCATAAAAACAGCTTGATACTGGCACAAAAACAGACCTGTTGACCAATGGAACAAAACTGAAGATCCAAACTTGAACGCATACAATTTCAGCTATCTCATATTTGACAAGGGGGCCAAGAAGACATAATGGAAGAAAGCATCTTCAGCAAGTGGTGTTGGCAAAACTGGATCACCACTTGTAGAAGAATGAAATTAAACCCCTACCTCTCACCCTGTACAAAAGTCAACTCCAGATGGATTAAAGACCTCAGCATGAAACCCCAAACTCTGAAGGCGAAAGAAGAAAAAGTTGGCAGCAGACTACAAGACATAGGCATAGGAAAAGACTTCCTAAATCAGACAGCTGCTTCGCAAGAGTTAAGTCAACAATTGACAAATGGGACCTCATTAAACTCAAAAGCTTCTGTACATCAAAAGAAACAATAAAGGAAGTGAAGAGAAAGCCCACAGGGTGGGAGGAAACCTTCACTGCAGATTCATCTGACAAAGCATTGATTTCCAGAATATATAAACTACTCAAAAAACAAAGAAGAAAGAAAACAAATGACTCACTCAATAGATGGAGCAAAGAGCTGAACAGAGACTTCACAAATGAGGAATTAGAGATGGCTGAGAAACATCTTAAGAAGTGTTCAACGTGGCTTATAATTAAGGAAATGCAAATTAAAACCACTTTAAGATATCGTCTTACTCCAATAAGACTGGCTAGGGGAATCAAGAAAAGAAATGATACAAAGTGCTGGAGAGGTTGTGGGGCAAGAGGAATACTCATCCACTGTTGGTGGGAATGTAAACTCATACAACCATTATGGAAAGCAGTGTGGAGAACCCTTGGAAGACTTGGAATGAACTTGCCACCTGACCCAGCCATACCACTCCTGGGTATGTATCCACAAGACTTATCTTACTGCATAGATACATGCACAGCCATGTTTATTGCAGCTTTCTTCACAATAGCAAGGAGCTGGAACCAACCCAAATGACCCTCAACTGATGAGTGGATAGAGAAAATGTGGTACATCTACACAATGGAGTTCTATGCAGCAGTAAAGAAAGATGACATAATTAGCTTTGCAGGTAAATGGCTGGAGCTAGAAGATATCATGCTGAGTGAAGTAACACAGTCCCAGAAAAACAAAGGACGAATGGTATCCCTCATCTGTGGATGCTAGCACCAATTACCCAATTGTATGGCAAACTGAGCAATATCAATGTGATGTGAAAACAACTGTGCTCTTATATTGTGAATCCCTTAAAAAAATAAACAAGTAAAAAAAATTTTTCGAAAAAAAAAAAGCATGGAGGGAGGGGATATTAGGAACAGCTCCCTTCTGTTCCATTCAGGAGAGGAGACTTCAATTCAGGACTTGCTTATTTATTTATTTATTTATTTATTTATTTATCTATTTATTTATTTTTGGGTCTTTTTGAGGCAGGGTCTCCCTGCAGTCCCAGCTGTCCTGAAGTTCACTATGTAGACCAGACCTTGGCCTTGGTCTCATAGAGATCTGCTTGCCTCTACTTTGGGAGTGCTGGGATCAAGGGTGTGCGCCACCACACCCAGCTAACGTGTCTATTTTTAAACATTTTTTTAAATGAGTTTCACTTCCATTCTTCCTTTCCAGTCCTTACTCCTATAAAAAAAGATCCTTCCATGCACTCATAAAGGTTGAACTAAACCTTTATGTGTGAAATAATATCTTGAAGTAATATTATATACAATATTTGAACTAGGCAACTCTGCCTAAAACACATTTAAGAGCCTGATGTTCAATGTGAGACTAAAAGTAAGAAAGCAAGACGCTCCTCTTTATCATATGACATCTGCCTAGATGGTTTAAGTATTACTACACCATTTGCTATGTATTTAAGGAAAAGCAACATTAACAATGCCTTAGAGTTAACACAAATAGAAATCAAATGAAGATTGCTTCCCAGTGTCAATTTAAACTTCTTAATTACATGCAGACAATTTAGAATATGTTTGTTACTGTCAAATATGTACGCTTTTATACTCAAAGGTTTGGAAACCTACTTAGTGGTACAACCAATGAATTACAATTGATAGATTATTGTATGTTAAAAATAAAGTCACTTATTGAGAAGTTGAGTTTGAAATAAAATTTAATTCTATAGGAAAAAAAAGCTAAGTGTAGTTGCATAGGCTTGTAATCCCAGCACTGGGGAAAAGAGACAGGAGGATCCTTGGACATTACTGGCCAATCAGCTTATCCTATTTGGCGAGCTCCAGGGCAGTGGAAGACATAGGTGGTTCCTGAGGAACATCATCCAAAGTTGACTTCCAGCCTCCATAAGCATGTGCACACCCATGAATGCATATATTCCCATGTATACATATCCACCCAGATGAACATGCATGCACCTGGATGAACATGCCTGCACACATATACCTACAAAAATATAAATAATAAAATTAAAATGAATTTGGCAATCATCCACATGAGTTAATAGTTGAACTGCTGAAGATCAGAGCCTTGGAGTTACAATGTTGAAAGTACAAGAGATAGAAAAGGTAACCACCAAGACAGGAGGCCATGTGGGAACTAGGAGACAGTGCAGATTTCCATGCTATGAAAGTTATGAGAAGTATAGGGGGCATGATGATGATGTGTCAGAGCATCAAATATTTCATGGAAATTAAGATAATATTTGTTCTTAAAGCCAGGAAATAAATGGTCTATATAATAAAGTGCACACACAGTCCAAGAGACAAGAATTAGTGGGAGCCAGAATACAAGATTTAGGGGTAATCAGAGGAAGGATATCATGCACACACACATAAGAGCTTACTCTAAGCTTAGGAACTATGTGCCAGCAAGATGGTATACTCTTTTGTATGTTTTAGGTTTTGTACATTATGTTTATGCATTAATTCCATTAAAACAAATTTAAGTATTATTAACATAATCAGTTGCTACTGAGAAAAATGAGCAAGTGTATAACTTCTTTCAAGAATTTTGACTATTTGCAGACATATGGAAAGCAGCAGATAGAGCAGACGATGCTGGCCTAAGGGAGAACAGAAAACAATATTCGGACAAAGTCAGCATGTTGTCTTTTTTAAGATTTGTTTTTATTTTTTTGAATTATATGTATGTGTGTGTATTTCTGTATGGAAATGTGGACGTGCAGATGCTATTGGGGGCTAGAAGCATCAGATCCCCTGAGGCTGGAGTTATGGGCAGTTGCAAGCTTAACTTAGGTACTTGGATGGGTAGGGGTAGGGTGGGGGGAAGGGAAGGGGTTATATGCCTGAACTGAATTGGAAAATGATGTATGAAATACACAAAGCATCAATAAAAAAGATTAAAAAAATAAAATAAATAATTATAAAAGGAAAAAAAAGAACAATATATGATCTTAATCACTGAACCATCTCTCCAGCCCAATATATTATGTTTTAGATCATCAGAGAGATGATAAATCTTCAATGGAAGTATCTTTTTCCTCAGACATGAGCAAGAAGATAAATATGACCCCCCCTAGGAATGGAATTGTCCAGTGCCATTTCTATCATGGGAAGGAATTGTCAGTGAGTCCCAAGTGAAGGCCCTGCCACCTCTAAAACGTGGATTGATAATTGAAGAATATCTTGTGCATTCAGAGGGAAAAATTCCATGAAAGACAGTGACTACTTCAGGACTGAGAAAAATACCAGAAGATGTTAGAAGCCAGCACAGCAGGCATCTCTGAGAGCACTGAGTATTTAGTCCAGACTTCAAAAATACCACACCATCTGAACAAAATAACCCAAAGGCTATCACTTGGGACAAAAGGAAAAGTGAACTAGACCAGCCTTAACAAAGAACCAAACCAAGTTTTATATTACTTGCTTTCCAGACAAAATACAACTCCTTTGAATAAAATAGTGTTATTTACAGTGTCAAGCATACCACTAATCATTCTAAGGGAAGAAAATGAGACATAAAGTAAAAAAAAAAAAAAAAAAGATAAGACAGAAACCCCAGGTTACTCGATGCTAAGAATGAATGAGCCAACAGATGAGGGATGTCAGCTGAGAAATAAAAACTACTGAAAATAGAAATTATAGAATGAATAAGTGCAATATCTGACATAAGAAATCTACTGGGGCTGGAGAGATGGCCTAGCGGTTAAGAGCACCGACTGCTCTTGCAGAGGACCCGGGTTCAATCCCCAGCACCCACATGGCAGCTGATAACCATCTGAAACTCCAATTCCAGGAGAACCCCAGTTCCAGGGGAATCCGAGACCTTCTTCTGACCTCCGCGGCATTGCACGACATGGGTGCACAAACCTACATGCAGACAGTACATTCATACACATTCAAAAATAAATAAAATAAAATAAAAAGAAATCTACTGCCTGGGCTTCAAATCAGTTTGTAGATTAAAAATGAAAGGATCTATGAAGGCAAATCTATGAAAGTTATCCACTCTGAAACAGAGAGAAAAATGATGGGAATTAGTGAACAGAACCTTGGGGACCTATGAGACTATCTTTTTTTTTAATTTATTATCTTTTTTTATTGATGCTTTGTGTATTTCATACATCATTTTCCAATTCAGTTCAGGCATATTTCCCTTTCCCTTCCCCCCACCCCACCCCACCCCATCCCAGATCATGCATTCTGCCATAACTATCTTGCATCTTTCTCTCAGTATTTTTTCCATTTTTTAGCGATAGGTGATAATTTATGAGTACAAGCATCCTTCATGTAAAACCAATTTGCAAGCAGTTGTGCCCAAACCCACACAGCGCCTTGGTCCCTCCATCCAGCAGGCGGGGCTTGTATGTTCAATCAAGTTGATCAAATGAGTGTCCAGTCTATATTGCTGTAGGTTCACCGTTCACCCCAATCACAGCCCTTACATTCTACCATGGCCCCTCTTCCACAGATTTTTCCCTAGGCTTAGACAAGGGGCACAGGTGAACGAGAAGCAAAACAGTCTACTTTCTCTGGAGCTGTTTGTTGTCTTGGACTCTGGTCACTTCTGGCTGTTTTCTTTCATGGGCTGCCAGTTTGTCCAGGAATAACCTTTCGATCCTACTAATGAAGCGCAAGCAATTAGATATATAGGTATTTAAACAGTACTAATAGTTATGGTAGGTTACTTTGGTATAGACACAGATGTTTGGATGGTATGTTAATCCATGAATTACATTTTTTTCTGTTAAATATGACAGGGTCTTACTGTGGCTTATAACATCTCCTGACCATTAGAGGGTGCAAGCTTGTGGCATCAGCCGTGGGTTATTCCTCCAAGGAGAGAGCCAATAGCCAATTAGATTTGGGATATACAGGCATATGGATGCCTCTGCTACACAGTATTTCTAGGCAGGTGAGGTGTAGCTGGTGCTGATGGAGGAGTCTTGCTTGACTCAAGGAGACCCACATTTGCTTTATTGGTATAGTGGCCTTTGGTAACACTCTCTGGTATTCCAGAGACCATCTGTACACTTGTATGTGTAGTCTCAATACATCTTTCCCATGTTAACATCAGGTCTTCAACAGCAGGACCTTATTGCCTCTCTTCTTGCAGGTATCCCAGTTTAGAGGCAAGGAGCCTTTACCTTTTGTGGGGGCTTTACCTTTTGTTGGCCCCTGGCCAACATCTCCTTGGTAGAATAATCCATTGCTGATGTCAGAGCTCCTGCATTAATATATTTTGCTTAAGTGCATAGCTTAAGGAGACTTTAGTATTATCTTTGGTTCTAAATAGAGAATAATCCTTTTCACAGTTCCTATGTCTATTAGTCAATTCAATAAGGCAGTTTTACCGGTTTTATAAGAGATTACCTCTATAATAGTTGTCTCCAATTTACAGTTGGAGAGCAACATCATCATCATATTTCTCCTTGTTCTATTGGGGGGGGGGGAGGTAAGAAAGTCTCTCGTATTAAAACCTTTGTGGCTCCTAGAAGGTAAGTTTCGTTAGCAGGATGTACCAGAAAGTGCCAACAGAAAGGTTGGCCTGTCTGAACATTGAAAGGAAGAAAAGCCTCAGATTGCTACAAACATCAAACCCCTCTGTGGATCCTACTTGTAACAACTATGTATAATGAGTCCTAATGAGACTATCTTAAGTAACATATTGCAGTAGGGACTACTTTTACTTTCAACTAGCATAATTTAATTTTAAATTAATACCAATTTATTATTTGACAAGCTAATGCTACATTATTATATTAATTTAATTTTAGAACATCTGCCAAAGCAACAAGTTAAAGCTATAGATATAGCTAGAATAATAAAATTATTTTATTTTTTAAAAAAGTTTTCAAGGAGAATGGAAGGACACAAACAACCAAAAGCAAATGAATAGCAACAAGAACCATTGTGAGAATATTTAATAGGTAGATTTTAACCTACCACTTAAATGTTAATGTCAGACACACCAGCTAAAAGACACAGGAGAAGGTTTAGGACCAAGCAATACTTGACTTCTCCATAATTCAGGATTGAAATAGCCAGAAAACAGCTTCTCAGTGTGGTGGGTGATGGAGAATGCACCGAAGTTCAATGTTAGACAGAGAGTTGGAGAGACCCAGTTAGACCCAGCAGTTGAGTCGGAAGAGACATCAGCTCTGCACCTGCAGGTGGCCAGTGTGGCAGAGGGAGGGTCACAAACAGCGGAAGCAAAGGCATAGTGGGCAAAATTGACCCAGAAACAAATACAGAATCAAAAAGCAGTCAGAAATGAATTGCACAGCATGCCGTCACTTGAAAAGCAGTCTGCAGTTTTCAATGTAGAAGTGTGACACTGTAATCAGGAACCGTATTGAGAAGGTCAAGTCCAGGCTTGCTGCTTTGGAGAACATAAATTCCCACATTTTCATTTTTCCTGAAACTCATAGCAAGTTTTGCCTCACTTTGCAAGCCAGTGTCTAACTTGTGGTCCAGTGTAGCACCAACGAAATACAGTGGAATCAAAACTATTGAAAAATATGAGAACTAGAATTTGAGTCCTCAATATGGAATGGAGTTGACTGAGCTAGCTTTCCTTTTAAGTGGAGCTGTTGAGTAGCGTGGAGTTGTGTTCAAGGACTGGGCACTGGGAAACAATAATCCTGGCCAGTGGAAAGTGGGACCCATTACACCACCTCCACCAGGTAGATCACTGCCATGACCTCCATGTGGGCTTCACAGGGGTACCTGTGGAGTACTGCACAGCTCAATGTCAGCCAGGTCCCAGGAGGGTCAGCCTAGCCTTGGGAATGCATGAGCTAATCTGCAGAGTAAATTCCAGATCCAGGTACTTATTTCCATGCTACCTTGTATGAGCAAGTACAGAAACAAAGCTGTTCTATTCTAACCAGCTTTAGACCCAAACATACCACACTGCCTGAACCACAAGAAACAGAAAAGGAAGTGTTGAATATATCCAAGTCTTTGGTCACTTGGACAGGTACACAACTTAGCTAAGTGACAGGCCAAACACTTAGCTAAGTGACACATCTATAGTTTTATTCTCTACTGGACTATAAGGAGAAAGCCATGTTAGAGAGAGAAAGGGAGACCGAGGTTCAAAATGCTTCCACTGGTTGTGCTTTGGGCCTCATTCATAACTGGGTATTCACCCTAAGATCCTGGTCTTTTTCAGCACCAACCTTACCTCATTCTCGGGTCAGTCCCCAACTAGTACCACCACCCACAGAAATTCCTCAGCCATGAGCATCAATTGACAGACACCTCAGGCTCAGGGAACATAGCAGAACAGAAGGTGGAAAGAATATTAATGCCATAGCTGCCCAGATGCAGAGAATAAAAGACTGTAGAGGTCTTACCCCTGAATAGGAAGCCTATATCAAACCTCTGACTCCCAAAGCTAAAGTACCATAGCCAAAGAGGGGGCAGAAAGATTTAAGAGCCAGAAGTAATAGAGGACCACAGGGAAAGTGTTTTCCTAACAGCTGGGCAGTCACTCCTATGAACTTACAGCAGGGTAACAGCATGCATAAGACACATGCAGCCTCAGATCAGGCAAAACCCCAGTGCAGAAGTGGGAAGCGGGTCAGAAGCCCCAGTCTTAGCTGATAAACATATTTACATAAAAAAAAATGGTTCATTGAGCTGGAGTTACAGCTCAGCAGGTAAAAGTGCTTGTGACACAATCATAAGGACCTGAGTTTGGATCCCCAATAGCCACTTAAAAAGCCAAGCTGGGCGTTACACACATGTAATCAGAGTGCTGAGGGTAGGGACCGAGATGCGAGGAGCCCACAGACTCACTTAGTGAGAGACCCTGTCTCAATCAAATAAGATGGAGAGGGACTGAGAAAGACATCAGACCTTGATCTCTGTCCTATAAATGTGTGCACATGAGCATGCATACTTGAATACACACATATGTGCTGCATATACACATTAAATAAATAAAAATAAGATAAACAAAAATAGTTCATGATAATATGGGGTGCTTCTATTTTTAAAGTCAAGAAATAAATATACATGTGTTCTAATAAGACACCATATCTTCTAAGCAACCACATTTAAGTTAGCAAGTGATATAGATGAGGACTGTGGCTAACACAGCATGTCATTCTTTGATATAGACATATCAGTTAACATCTTTAAGTGGGGAAGAATATAAAGCAAGAAGAAAAGAAATATTGATGCATTTAAATGTCATTTGTTGAACTCTAAGCCAAAGCATTGTTGGGGAAAAAAAAATCAATACTGTCTCATTGCCTCTTTCCTTGACCTCATTCTATCAGAAACACTATCTTGAGTTGTAAATCTTTCATTTCCGCCTAGTGTTCTAGCAATCTCAGAAGATTTTCAAAGTCTTTTAGATAACTAATTCAAGCTTGCTATCATTTAGCTTATGAATATAAAAGAAATAAAATGCATGGCAGAGGTAAAGGAAGGCCTGTTATTGAATCTGATGCAATGTGCATAGATCCTTATTAATGTCTCATGTTTATCTGATTTTCATATATTTGCAAAAATTGTCAAGCTTGCTTTTATGGGCTGTTTCTCAAAGCTGCCCCATTAGGTAAATTTGAATGGATTGCTTGAATGACAAAGTGCCAGAGAAGTAGAGAAATGAAGTGAATTGCCCATAATGACCCAGTAAAGCAGTGATGAAGCGAACTGCAAACCTGGCCCCTGGGCCCCTCTCCCACTCACCACCAAGCTCAGCTTTGCTGTTGCTTTGCATCCTCAAACACTCCTGACCCCTTAATGAAGCCTGTGAGACCTTCTTTTGGCTTCCAGCCCCTTTCTTACCCCGCCCCCCACACTTTTGAAGCCCCTCGGAAAGGCTGACCCCATTTCGACTCCAAGCTGGCCTTCTGCTGCGTTCACGCTGATTTTCCCTTTGAGCTGCAGAGGGTGAACTTCCCACACACAAATTCCGCATATCCCTTCTACAAGAAGCAGCCTGGAGTTTGGAGTAGCATTTCATCAGACCCCTAGCAACAGACATCCACTTGGACTTGCTAACATTTATTACAATCTTATCCAGGGATGAAACACAGGAAAAGTTAAATAAAATAGAAAGAAAAAATTGTAAAGAACAATGTCTATGGAACTGTATCTTGCTCTTCATACACCAGCCCCATAGAGCCAAGTGCTGAAATACATTGAGAATGAAGAATCTCTGAATTCCATGTCCTGATCTTTTTTCACCTTCTCTCATCACCTCATTGGCTTTAATGTGGTAGATGCAAGAAAAGGATTTCTCTGCTAACACCTCTCCCATCTTTACCTTACTGTTGTAGAGTTACCAAGGTAGAAAGGTTCATGATTTCCTAGGCAATGATTAACTCAGTTGGCATTCAAATTAAATATCCTGCTCCATAAAACAATGAATGAGACTTCTTTCTTGCAGAAAAGAGGTAGCTGATTGACTTTCCTGTAAAATCCTTTTTTTTCCGATGAGAGTAAGACCTACAAAAACACTCCTTTGATCATCCTTTTTGATAAAATACTTCTATTTTGGAGCAAACATTCTTCTTTCATAGGTACAAAGTGATATGAAAATATTTAGTTTAAATATAGACAGTGAAGTGTATGCTAGCCTACTAATGGTTTTCTGAGCACAGTTGGCAGTTACATTGCAATTTATATGAAAAACAATTACATAATTCTGGCAGGGACCCATAAACTAATTCCCAAGGTCCTATACTATATATCTGGTCAGAGTAGATTTAGACACTGGTGATTAATTGGCTCACTAAGGCTGGAATGTACAGGAACATTTTCTAGGGAGAGCAAGCAGCAGGGTCAAGGAAGTAATTGTGCAGAACTCAAGACTTGGTGTCCTAGGCCAGCCTCAGCAGTGCAGAGCATTTTTGGCTCTAAGTTGATTGCCTACAATGTGTGGTGGAATCTATTAGCAACAGGTTGACAGGACGCTCTCCACCTGCACCAAATGTGTGTCATTTGCTAAATGAAGCTCGTAAATTCAAAGTGATAATTCCATTATAATGACAAAACCAGTTTGCTTCAGCAACACTGTAATCTACACTTAAGGGAACATAGCCAAATGAGAGGCAGAAAGAATATGCATCACTCCAATACTATGTGTAGTTTTGCTCAATTGTTTATTGAGACAGTGTCTCCCTATAGCACCACGTGGCCTGGAGTTCACTGTGTAGACCAAACTGGACTCTGCCTCACCAGTGTTGGGATTAAAGGTGTATGCCACCATGGCCAGTTTATTTTTGTTATGTTTAAAAAACTTTTTTTTTATTAAACTTTTTCCATAGGTCATATATAATTTCTCAATCAAATCTTGAATTGCTTCCCTTTCCATGCCTCCCCCACTCCACCCATCCCTGCACTCTTCCAAATACCATGACCTGCATCTTTTGGTTGAGTCTTTCCAGAGTTTTTTTTTTTTTTCTTTTCAGTTCCTTTGTTGTTGTTCTCTCCAACTTGTATTTCTATGTGAATCCCTAAACAGGTTCTAGAGCTGACCTAACATTTATTTTCAGACTTTGGGTTTTTGGTACATGAAGGCAGGTAAGTATGGCTCTTTCAAAAAAAAAAAAAAAACTTTTTTTTTTTTTTTTTTTTGGTCTTTTTGAGACAGGTTCTCCCTGTAGTCCCAGCTGTCCTGGAACTCACTCTGTAGACCAGGCTGGCCTTGAACTCACAAAGATCCGCCTGCCGAACTTGTCATTTGCACCTATTATCACACAAAACAATGTATTTCATTGTAACACTGTCATACATACACACAGTGTATCGTGACCATATTCATCTCCCCAGTACTCTCATTCCCACACCTCCTGCTGTCCCCCTTTTCTTTCTTTACATGTGCACCGAATGATAGTCCACCATGCATTACTTTACATGTGCACCGAATGATAGTCCACCATGCATTACTTTACATGTGCACCGAATGATAGTCCACCATGCATTACTTTACATGTGCACCGAATGATAGTCCACCATGCATTACTTTACATGTGTACCAAATGATAGTCCACCATGCATTACTCCCTTTTGAGGCAATTCCAGATGGCATTCTCTATTTAAAAGTATGCATCAAATTCTCAAAATAGTCAGTTACTGTGCTGAATTAAAACCACAATTATCTTAAGTGCTCAAAAAATCAGGAAGTTATTTTAAAGTGTAATTTCACCTTTCTTCTCTAAAAGGACTGGGACTTTTCCTTCATATTCTTCTAATGGTAAACAATTGGTAGCATATAAAAGATACCATTTCACCCCATTGATGACTGTGGAAGCACTAACATTTTATGTCATCATGCTGCTATGCCTACTGTAAAAGATATGTAGATTCAGTTCAGTTTTGAGCTAAAAATGCTGAAATTGGGAACTAAGCATGCAATATTTATGGTTTTTTAATTAAATGTGTCTGATAATTCTGTTACATTTTGATTATTTGAGAGTTCAGGTTGTAGAGTAGAATAAACTGCTAATTAGTTATTTTTTAAGTGTTTATGAAAATATGAACATTTTTTTCATTCAAAATGCCACAGTGAAAATATTCATTCACATGAGGTCTGGTGGACACATAATTTAGAGTAGAAATTAGAGTTACAGTAGTGAAAAGAGAAATGTTGTCATGGTAACACACTTTCATTAGATTTGAAATAAATCTTCCATTGTGAAAGTTTAAATAGAGCTTATTAGATACTAGTCACAATAAAAAATTCTTGATTATAGTCTTGCTAAAGCAAACTGGTCTTTGTCATTATAATGGAATCATCACTTTGAATTTACTAGCTTCATTTAGCAAAGGACACTTATTGGTGCAGGTGGAGAGCATGCTGTCAATCTGTTGCTAATGGATTCCACCACACATTGTAGGTGATTTACTTAGAGCCAAAGAATGCTATGGTTGCTGAGGCTGGGCTAGGACACTAACTCTTGAGCTTTGCACAATCGCTTCCTTGACTCTGCTGCTTGTTGTCCCTGGAAAATAAACCTTAGTGAGCCAATTAATTACCAATGCCTAGCACTACTCTGACCAGGTGCATAATATAGAACTTTGTGAATTAGTTTATTGTTTCCTGCCGGAATTATGTAATTATTTTTATATAAATTGCAATGTAACTGCTAACTGTGCTCAGAAAATCATTAATTGGCTAGCATACATTTCACTATGTCTATATTTAACTTAAATATTTTCATATCAGTTTGCACCTATTTTGCTCCAAAATAGAAGTATTTTATCAAAATGCTGAAAATGTATCAAACCAAAGGACAAAGGGGTGTTTTTGTTTCAGCAAAATCACCAGAAAATGTTATCATTTCTCTGCACCAGTATATACTTCATTTTCTCACCTTATTTTTTTGTAGTTCTTACTCTGATCAGGAAAAAATGTATTTTAGAGGAAAGTCAACCACAAGAAAGATGTCTTATTGTTTCATGAGGCAGTATATCTTAATTTTTCATTTTATTAAAGGGGAAATGAGAAAGACATAATTTCTTTCAAATGTATAGTAATGATTAGTAAATATAATGATTAGTACAATGATAACCCCAGACCGGAATACATATAGCATTTGTGTTTGAAAATGTCTATCACTTCAAAAGGGCAAAAGTATCACTGGATCAAGCTTCTGTTTTTCAGTTTGTACAATGGGCTTCTCTTCAAATTCTTCAAACAATTCATCTAATTTCTACTAAGAGGTATGTGTTGCATTGGAAACAACATTAATGACAAAACAGTGTCAACTACTTTACCATACCATTCACTGTATTTGCCCTTCTAAGTGTTCAGAAAACCCTTATCTTCTAATTTCCTTTTGTTACCAAAAATACTGCTTAATACCATTTACAAAATTTCTCTTTTACAAAAACGTCTTATTTATTATTTTTAGTTTATGTGTATGCATGTATTGCCTGCATGTATATAAGTCCACCTGTATAATGCAATGTTCGCCCACAGAGGGGCAAGATCCCTTGGAAGTGGAGTTATATACAGATGGTTGTTACACTCCATATGGGTGCTGAGAGTCAAACCCAGATCCTCTTCAAGAGCAGCCAGTGCTCTTAACTGTTGAGCCATCTCTCCAAAAGGGTTTCTTTTATCACATTGTATCCTTTTATTTAATGACTTACAAATGGAAGTTTTAAATGTATGCTATGGATGTACACCATATTCTCATAAACAGTGTCATTGATCATCTCTTGCTGCCTTATTTGTAAGACCATTCTAGGCACACCTAACATAAAGACAATGGATACTGAGGTATATATATACCTCAAAAGACATTTTTCACATATATTATTTAGTAATTATCCAGTTGAGTAGATATCAAATTGTAGGGGGAAATGAAAGTAAGCATTCACTGCTGAATGTCCTATGAAGATTGCATTTTCAGCCTGTGGACTTATGCAATTGAGTCCTACACAAATGATTGGCACAACCTTAAAAATGCAATTACTGCACATAACAAGTAGCTTACCTTTGATTGCATTTGAGAATAATATATTGAAAATTTCAAAGATGGTAGATGTTATCATTAACTTTTTCTTAGATGGTTCTGTTTCATTAGTCAACTACTTTATGTGAGAGCCAATTATGGAACAGATAATTTTATCTGGGTATTGAAGAGCATAGGGAGATGGCTAATCTGGGCAGAAACTCGGCTCCACTTCTCAGCCTGAATGAACAGGCTGGCCCTCCTGCCTCCCTCTTAGGCTCCCTGTCTGAACTCTGCATAGCATTTTCAGAAGCACAGAGAGATGACAAGACTACATTTGTTTGCATCTTGCAGTCGAATGGATTCTTCAGATACTCTACACAGAACTCTTTTGTCTATCAGAGGATAAAACTACGATTGATGATCCAATTATCATTTTCAATGGATTGAAAAGAATTTGTTAAGAAATGGATGCCATATAAACATGGATTGTTTAAATAACCTCAGTTCCCTCTTAACTTGATATCAGAAAGACTTCTAATCTATCTTATTCATGCTACAACCTGATTTATACTCCGGAGCTAAAAATTCCAAGTGGCATCAATCCATAGCATCTGAAAAGGTTTGCCAAGGACATGTCAAAACTGTTTTAGAAAACAAATAAGTGCATGAATTCTAGATTCAAACAATGCCCATGACCTCATAGTTAAAATATGTCAGAGCCATCCACAGGTAGACGCTACTTGGTAATGACACAGACCTTTCTCATTGCTGTCAATAGATGCCTCCCAAATCTTCTGAACCATTTCTAACTCTGCACCCCCTGTTTTCAGGTAATAGGTATGTTTTAAAGATTAGGCGGTGAAAATTTGTATTACTTTTGAGTATTTTTTAGGATTTAAGTATGAACAGGCATTATAAAGCTAGTATTTTATATCACTAAAATTATTTGTTCTATGGGCCTAAAATTCTGAATGAATCCATTAGCAACAAAGAAACTCACTTCATCAAATAACCTAAATTAAGGTTACTTTTCTTTAAAGGTGAACACACGTTCGTTCTCCTGTTTCTCTTTCACATGGCTAAATTACTCAACTGACAGGGAGATAAAGAATGTTTACTGGCCCCCAGGGAGGGCGGCACCCAGAGGGTGGAGTGAGGTGATGAAACAGTGCTCATGTTGTTGACTATGAGATACTCACCTTTGATTTTTCTAGACTTCCCAGTGCCTATGCTTAGCTGGTGGAAGACTGTGGTTGAGCAAGGGAAAAGTGGCTATCAGGGGATGTTTCAGGCATATTTTTCTACTTTTAAAGGTATTTGGGGGAGGCTGAAGAGATGGCCCAGTGATTAAGAATATCTCGCAGAGGACCCAGGTTCCATTCCCAGCACCCACATAGTGGCTAACAACCGTCTATAACTTCAGTTCCAGGGGATCCAATGGCCACTTCTGACCTCCATGGGCATTGCGTGATACCGGTGCACTTACACACATGCGGATAATACATTTATGCACATAAGAATAACAAAAAATTGCTGGGCGTGGTGGTGCACACCTTTAATCCTAGCACTTGGGAGGCAGGGGCAGGTGGATCTTTGTGAGTTCAAGGCCAGCCTGGTCTACAGAGTGAGTTCCAGGTCAGCTGGGGCTACAGGGTGACACTGTCTCGAAAAGACCAAAAAAAAAAAAAAAAAGGATAACAAAAAATTTACATTGTCTGTGAATTGTCCAAGCTTAAGTGGCACATCTGAAATGCAACCTCTACACCTAAGGTTCATGCTGCATAGAGCAAGGGCTCAGGAGAACACTACTGAATTTCTTAACTGCCATTAAGGAAGCTTCTTATGCAACAGAGGGCCAGGATCTCAAGAGGTTATAAACGGCCAAAGCATGAAGATTAGAAGTCACCCGAGTGTGAGTCTTTGGACAAGTCTCCTATATTAATCACCCAGGGCTCAGGGACCATTGTGGGATTACAGTGGCTGCTGACAGTTCTTCTTCCTTAGCTTTCTATTTCAGGAAACAAGAGGTAGACTTTCTCCCTGTTCTCTTAGAAGAGATGTCCTTGGAAGCTCAGCAACATTTATTACCATTAGTCTTGTTGCAAATATATAATTTAATTCTAAAAATATTTATTTATGTATGTATTTTGGTGCTTGGGATTGAACTTAGGGTTTTGAACATGTAGGTAAGTCTTCTGCCACTGAACTATATCCCTAACCTCAAAATTCCAATTTGAATAAGGAATATGTAAAATTCATTACCTGATATGCTGGCAAGTGAAACAGAGTGCTAGTTCAATGGGTCACAGGGTCTGCAGCGCAATCCTGGACTCTGCGAAGAAAACTGGGGTTTGATCCCCCTAATTATGGGACTATTCAGGAAGCTGAGTTTCTTTTTTTTTTTTTTTTACATTTTATTTTATTTATTTATTTATGTGTATGAATGTATTGTTTGCATGTAGGTTTGTGCACCCATGTCGGAAATTGCTGCAGAGATCAGAAGAGGGTGTCAGATTCCCCTGGAACTGGGTTTCTTAACCTTCTTCTAGTTTCAAAGTCTGATGCACACCTAAAGGGAAAGCGTGAATTCTTAGAAGTCTATTTTCAAACCTCAAGGATAGGAGATAATTGCATTTGTTATTTTATCCAAAAACTCTTAACTTTTAAAAATGAATGATGGGACTAGGTCACTGACAGAGCATGCAGTTAGCAAGCACAAGGTGCTGGGTTTGTACCCTAGTGCAACACACACACACACACACACACACACACACACACACAACAAGTCACAACAAGAAAGCACCATCACTGCACTGATATGCCACGTCAAAGTTTCTGGCTTAGCTGTCAGGGCCCTGCTGGACAGCTGATTATCATGCTGGAACCCAGTTATTCAGGCTACACAAATCAGGGAGCTCATTCTAGGGACCTCTGAAATCATTAACAGATTGGAATTGTTTTGTGTCTCCTGGAGGAATATTATAAAATAATTTCAGTGGCTATCTTCCCTAAATTCAAATTTTGCAACCTTTAGAAAATAGAAGTAATTGAAGCTTTGAGCAACACAGTGCTTATTCATCTTTATTGGGATTATTCTATCGGGCACCATTATTTCATTTAATCCCATGGTAGGTACTGTCCTAATATTTAGGGAGGAGGAAACTGAGCCACATTGATATTAAATACCTAATAAGGGCCTTTCAGAAGTATGGCTATACCTGGACAGAGTAACTTTAATGGCTGTGTTCTTGTCTCTGTGTCAGTAGATTTCAATTTCAGGTGACCTTAGAGAAAGTCATGGTCTCCAAGTTCCTGCTTTAAGATGACAAGAAACTGGGCTGGAGAGATGGCCTAGCGGTTAAGAGCACCGACTGCTCTTGCAGAGGACCTGGGTTCGATCCCCAGCACCCACATGGCAACTGAGAACCGTCTGTAACTCCAATTCTAGGGGAACTCCAGTTCCAGGGGAATCTGACACCCTCTTCTGACCTCCGCGGCATTGCACGACACGGGTGCATAGACCTACATGCAGATAGTACATTTATACACATAAATAAATAAAATAAAATTAAATTAAAAAAAGATGACAAGAAACAGACTTATTTAGGTGTCACAGGGCAAAGGAGTACTTTCCCAGACTTATTTAGGTGTCACAGGGCGAAGGAGTCCTTTCCCAGACCCGCACCCTCAGTATGCACCTTCCTACCCAAGCTAAAATTAAAACAGCATTCTTCTGAAGTGGGGTAAGGAACTAGCAAAGTATGCTGAACATTCAGCCTTCTGGGAAATTTGGTTTCCACTGTGTACCTGGAAAAGTTGAATGATAAAAGTTATTATGGGGCTGGAGAGATGGCCTACCAGTTAAGAGTGCCGATCACTCTTGCAGAGGACCGGGGTTCCATCCCCAGCACCCACATGGCAGCTGAGAACCGTCTTTAACTCCAGTTCCAGGGGAATTCTGACGCCCTCTTCTGTTCTCCACAGCATTGCACGACATGGATGCACAGACCTACATGCAGACAGTACGGTCATACACATACAAAAATAAATAAAATAAAATAAATTAAAAAATTAAAAAATATATTTAAAAAAAGATAAACGCTATTCTGATCCTTCTCTGCATTCACTAGCAACTCATTTCAAGTTCTCAGCAACCTTTATTGAACAATGCAGCATGAGACCGAGTTTTAACTAGCCCAGCATTTTCTACTGGGTAGCTGAATAGCTGCTTACTCCTCTGCAATTCATTCTTGGGCTCTGACAGTTACTGTGGTACAAGATAGCTTCTAATCAACTCACATGTTTCATCAAAAAAAACAAAACAAAGACAAAAACAAAACAATGAAGCTAAAGCCCCCCATTAATACAGGTAATTTTTTTTCCATTTAATTCAGATGCATTACCATTTTTATCAGAGCCTGTAAACCAATGTTGTTTAATATACACATATTTACTTTTACTAAGTCCTAAAACACCATGTAACCTGTAGACAGTGTCTGGGAAAAACTGGATCCTTGTTGAACTCACATCAATTGAATATGCATTAATTGAATATACACCCATGTCCCTCTCCCACCCCTCCCGCCCTTCCCAATTCACCATTTCAGTCAGTTTTCTGAAGCAGTCTTTCTGTTGTTGTTCTTTTACTATGCATCCCTCTCCACAAGAAATATTTATATCTGGGTTATTGGCACTAGCATCCACATATGAGGGACACCATTTGTCATTTAATACAGGTAATTTATTTCTGAGAATATTTAAGGAACAGTATTTACTTGACTTGAACTATCGCACCTTATAAGGTTCATATGACCTTTAAAGATGAATCTGGGGTGGCATATGCCTTTAATCCTAGCACTTGGGAGGTAGAGGCAGGCGGATCTTTGTGAGTTCAAGGCCAGCCTGGTCTACAGAGTGAGCTCCAGGACAGCTGGGGCTACAGGGAGACCCTGTCAAAAAAAAAAAAAAAAAAAAAAAAAAAAAGATGAATCTGGGTTTTGAATTTTGCTTCCTTCTTAGTCAACTCTATTAGGAAACTGAAAAAAGTTTAATGAGACATCAACTGTTGAATTGAGCTTTTCAGTCATTTTTAAATGGTGACTTTATTTCTATCACAATTTTATAGAATTTTTAAATTTTAATTAAAAAATTAAGTTATAATGTCAAATTTAATCAAATTTTTAAATCAAATTTTTAGTTATTTTCAGTCACCCAATTATCTGTATACCCTTTTTGAGACATTTAATATATTTTTTTCACATTTCTTTTGGTCATTCTATTTATTTGACAAGTTTTCTGTGTTTCAATAAAATAGTGTTGCTTTACATTTTTATTGTTACTCTGTTTGAACTTCAGAATTTGGAAACTCAGGGTGAAACAAACAGCTATTCTCCATGGAATTTGTAACTTCCAACTTGTAAGTTGGAAATATTACATATACAGTCATTGTTTTCACAAATACTGCTATAGTTTGTTCATACCAAAATAAGTGCTGAAAGCTGATTCCCAATGTGGAGGAATTAGGAGACATTTAAGAAGTAACTAGGTCATAGGGACTTCATCCTCTCCAGGAGATGAATTCGTTTTTTTTGGAAACTTCCCAACTTAACTAAGTTTGAGAGCAGGTCATTACCGAGAGCATGGCGCCTCCCTTTCTGTGTCTTACACACATACTCCTTGTGCACTCACCCACTTCCTGTCTCCTCTCCCATGAAGATGTGGCTCACAGTGAAAGCTGTGAGATGCTGACATCAGGCTCTTAGACCTCCCTCTCTCCAGAACTGCAAACCAACATTACTCTTACTTAGTCTCGGGTATTTTGTAGCAACAGAAAGTGAACTAAAACAAATAGAGTGGTAGTTCATTTACTTAGAATACAGAATTACTCATCTCTGTAGAAATTCTTTACAGACTCGTATAGTATATTCTTTCAAATCTGATCATATTATTATCCTGGATTCTATGTCTAAGTGTCTTTCTAAATCCTACTTTCTCAAAAAAAAAAAAAAAATCACACGAGGGATAGAATGATAAGAGTAATGGGATGCCCAAGATAAAACTGGAATATTACGACAGTAAGTGCTGGGGGCTGGAGAAATGGCTCAGTGGCTAAGCCAGGCCAAGTCTCTGACATGTTTTCTAACTCCTGTCAAGTGTTTTTTTGTTTGCTTTGCACACTATACCCCACAAGATATAGAAAGAGAAAGGACTGGTGAGGCGAGGAGGCTGTGAGGAAATCCCCTGAGCAAAGCCAAGGAAGCATGCACATAGTTTTAAAGATGGCGTAATCGTGACGCATACAGAAGGCCACAACTGGCGAAGTATTAGAAAAGAAGAGAATGCAGATAGTGTGTCTTTGGACAGGACTCCCATATTAAACCTCACCCACAACTCAGGGACCTTTGCAGAAGAGGGGGGTCAGAAAGATTGTAAGAGCCAAGATTGGTCTATGAACAAGGGAAACAGAGGTTTTCAGGCCACTGGAAGCGTGCTCATGCTAACTTGTGGCAACGGCGGTGCTGAGCTCAAGATCCATGCCAACTCGATCAGACAAGGGCCCAGAGTGGAGCGAGGGAAGTGGACGGCAGGCCCGCCCTCCGTGAGAACTGTTGGAAACTGATCATGGCTAGGTGGGGGAGAGTAGACCTTCCTCAAGATCTCTAGATAGGCATTTGGATAAAATGCTTGACCGGATGGAACTTAACATGTATGGCAGAGTATACAAGGTCCAGTATGGGTGGCATGGATGGGGGAGGGTTTAAATTTGATCAAGAACTATTGCATGAAATGTACAAAAGCTCAGTAAAGTATTTCTAAATATGGTATGGTTGATAATAAAGGAATTGAGCACTGTGTATCAAAAATTGAACTCCTTCACGCATGCAGGCAGGCCTCTTGGACTGCTGTAGAGAAGATCAACCCAGGCGGTGAAAATGCTGTCACCTAGCTCAGTTAAAGACCATAAAATCCTTTCTCCTAAAACACTAATTTGTGGATGTAATTTTTCCATTTGTGAGTACAGTAAATTGCCCGAGGACCTTGCCGGGGTGGGGGTGGAGGTGGGAGATTAAGGATTGATGACAGTGGGTCTTGTTGCTGGTTTCCTGGGTTTACCATGCATTCCTATTTTCAATTACAATGAAATATTTTCCCATTCCATGTACTTATGCCGAGTTTTCTCCTGACAGGCCGGTGGGAGTCAGTAGTTTCTGAGTCTTGGGCACCGTTTCTCATCCTGATGACTGAACGCTGGGTCCTCCAGTGCCCAGAACTCCTGCACAGCCTGCCCATTTCTTTCTCCTTCAGTCACAATCACCTCTCAGAAATCAATGAGATTTCCCTAAACCCTGTAATTAGAATCTAAATGCAATATTCAAATAGCCTGTAATTAGAATATAAATAGCCTCTAATAGCCTGTGCAAATGAGGGTGTTAATGAATTATGAACCTCTAAGGAAAATAGAGGGGATGGCAGTTCATCCCCCTCTGGACCCCTCCAGCCTGGAAGTTGCATTCAATATTTGGCTGGAAGCTCAAGGTGTTGTGTTCTCCAACTCAGCTCAAGACACCAGCCTCTGCCATTCAGTGTGAATTTGGCAGATGGCTTTGTCATTTCTCAAATCAGTTTTATGCTGTCCATGTACATTGCTGATCAGACTCTTCAGCTGCAGGAGCTTAGACTCTACGCAGGTTAGTGAACGTTCTTCCCCAAGCCAGGAGAGGAGAAAGAAATGAAGGAATGCATTTGCTGGATGGGACAGAACTCAATCTTGTTTGTTCTTTGTTTTTGATAAATACGAAAGAGAACCACAGTCCCCCCCCCCACACACACACTTTCCACCCATGGTGCTTATTAAGTAAAACAAAGAGCCATTGTTGAGTGCCTGTGGTATTGATGGAACTGTGCTATCTATTTGTTTTCTCTCCCTGATTTTTCAGAAAAAGATTTGAGATAACAATTATCATCTCCATTCATAGACATAAGGAAGCTGAACTGCAGAAAACTGAGTTGCTCAATCTTTGATAACAAAACCCTGCTACCTCCCAGACAACCTTGCTATATCCCAGACAACCCACTGGAAGAGAAATAAACAGGATGGTGATATTTTATGTCTGGCCAATATAAAATAGGAAAAGAAACATTGACTCTAACAGTTAATTTCAAGATGCAACTATTGCAAAACAATGATCAATTTGGCAAAACAGTGAAATGGGCCAGCTGCTCAGGAGCTCTGTTCACCAGCTTGCCAGGGTAGTGTCCATGACGAACGGCACTTGTGTCTCGGTTCTGTCTTCCATCTGTCCTTTTTATTTTCCCACCAAGGTTCAAATCAGCACAGAGTATGGGACAGTTGTTGAGGCAATCTTTGCGTGAGAGTGTCTGTGTGGGGTGTCTATGTGAGGGCACATGTATGTGTATGTGGAGGCCAGAGGTCAATGGCAGGTATCCCCTTATTTATTTAATTTCTTTATATCTGGTCTCTTACTGAACCCAGAGCTCATGAGATCCTCCTGCTTCCTCTCCGCAGTGTTGGGATCTTAGGCTTGTGTCCTTATGCCCATTGGCCTAGTTTCCTTTCTGCTGCTGTGGCAAAATTCTCTGGCCAACAGCAACTGAAGAAAGGATTTATTTAGTTTATACCTCTGGGTCACAGTGTATCACCGAGGGAAGTCAAGGCAAGAGCTCAAGGCAGGAGCATGTAGCATGAACTCTGCATGTGGGTCCATTCTCAGGCTCATGCATAGATAGCACCATATAGCCCGGGACCACCTGACTAGGAGTGGTGCTGCCCACCGGGAGCCGGGTGCTCAACATCAGTTTAGACCATCAAGACAGTCCCTCACAGACAAGACCTGATAAAGAGATTCACTCAATTGAAACTCTTTTTTAGGTGATTTTAGGCTGTGTCAAGTTGATGGTGTTTAGGACACCCGGCTGTCTCTTTTTTTGATAGTTACTGGAGGTAAGAAGGGTAGTGGTCTGAAAAGTAAAAGTTAAGGATTATGAATAAAATTAAAGCTTAAAAAATAAAAATCTGGATTTAGCAAATAATAATGGAAGGCAGTGTGATGTAGAGATGGCATAAAACAGTCAATTTCAGAGAAATAAGAAAGAAGTTTGACAAATGAATGTGAACAATGACTGCGGGCCTGGCAAGAGGCCTCACAGGATGCTTCTGGGCACTTGACTAAAAAGAGCTGTGGAGGTGGGCTGGTGGAAGAGGTCTTTAAGCCCAAAGCTCAGGAGACCGAGGCAGGCAAAGTTCTCGTGAGACTGAGGCCAGTGGGATCTACGTAACTAATTCAGGCCACTTGGGGATACAGGAAACCTTATCACAAAACAAAACAAAACAAAACAAAAACAAACAAGCAAAAACAACCTTTGACCTTCTTGTGTTCTAGGCACCTGAGGAAACTTCCTGATAACTCTGTGGAATAGTGACTACTATTAGCCACATTCAAAGTGTATCAGCCAAAGATCAGAGACCTTAAATAACCTGCCCTGAATCACACAGCCAGGAGGTGGCACAGGTGCTGATTCCAGCATCCCAAAGGCCTGATAAGTGGGGGTGTGTTGGATGCCAAGATACTATGAGGAACTCTGGGAATTAACAAACACAGAACAAATAAAGCTAAGATCAAAGGAGTCCAAGTTTGCACTGAGGGAAGAGGTCAGAGAGAACTCACATACAAGAACAAAGTTTTGGCAGAGAATAAATATTTGGTGTTGAACAGCTGCCATGTGGTAAGGGCTAGGAAGAGATACACCACTGCTTTCAGCTGGCCAGAGAAGGGAGCCTTAAAACTCTCACATATGTATGCATGTACGCACATAATAGGTATTGCTGTACCTTGAGATTCATTTGAATGCCAATAGCAAGTCAGGAATTTTAAATATTTAAATAACATAAACACAGATAACAGAGAGAGAGAGAGAGAGCACACAAAGAGAGAACATACAGCACACACATACTGAAATAGCACACACACATACAGAGAGAGAGAGAGAGATCTAACAATGAGGCAAACTCTAGAGGTGACAGCTGACAGCTTTCCAGGCCAGATTTTCTTTCCCTCCGAGCTACAAAATGAAACAAAACAAAAGTACCCTAGCAGGTACTTGCAGCAACTTGAGTCTCTGTTCTAAAAAAAAAAAAAAAAAGTGTAGCTGGAAGCGCCTCCTGGAATATGGAATATCCACACTTTCTCCCAGCAAGCCTCTCTGGATGGATCTGAGGACTGTCACTCTCTGCTATACTTCGAGTTAACAGAAGCTGCTAACACTCTGGAGACCTTACCATCTAAATGCCTGAGCTGTTGTTGAGGTCAAACTGAAACCAAACCAAACCAAACCAAATCAAAAAAAAAAAAAAAAGAAAACCTTCCAAAGAAACCATCAGAGGAAGGGACAATTATTTTCTGGCTGAAAGTTCATTTGAAGACAGCAATGCTGCCTGTCTGAGTAACTGAGATCAAATTATTTCAGAGAATGCACATTGCTCTCTGTGTTGGATACAGGTGTCCTGGTGTGGGCTATTCTAAGAATATGAGATGAAATTGTTCACACAGCTCCACTGTGACACTATGCATGCATGTGATAGATTTGCTTTGACTTTATTAATGAAGACAAAGGGCTGGCAAGATGGTTTAGCAGGTAACAGTACTTGCTATGCAAGCCTATGACCTGTGTTTGATTCCCATAACTCACATAAAGATGGAAAGAGAGAACAGACTCCACAAAATTGTGTTTTGACTTCCATAGGTGCTGTGACACATGTATCCACCATCACACACACACACACACACACACACACACACACAAAATAACAATAAAAACTTCCATTCAGAAATAGCAAGTTGAAATATATGAAAATTTTTGTTTTGAACAGAATCTTACCATTGCTTTATTTTAAATACCTTGTTGATAGTCCTTTGTGGTGATTGCTTACAAAGATGGACACAAAAACCTTTTGCAATGTGACCTTGAACTTCTTACTTGAAGAAAGGTAGTTGGCCTCTCTTCCCTAGATTTTTCACTAGGAGGAGGCAGGCGTGGATTTGGGGGCTCTGCAAGCATCTGCCTCAAGATGCTTTGCAGCTTCCATTTGACCTCTCTTGCAGACCTAAGACCTCTCATGTTTGTAATCCTTGTTTCTCCTCCTTGAGGATGGGAAGAACATAGGACTGGCTGGCAGCCTATATCAAATGGCAATGACTGGGGTTCATTGCGGGCACTCTACTTCCAGCAAAGTCATCAGATGCCTGTGATAATAGGTCATTCCAGGCAAGCCCAGCATCAATCAGAAGGATCACCCGGCTGAGTGCGTCCTAACTCAGTGACCCACACTCCTAACTCAGTGACCCACAGAATTGATAGTAGATGAGTTGTTTAACCCACAAAAATCTACACACAGAAAAGACTAATTAATACAAAGATATATTCTTTCCTTGTTGTGAGCAGGTACTCTGGACTGTGTAGTAGGGAGGGACCAGAGCCCATTAAGAAAGCTAATCAGTGGTAGAACTGGAAGAGTGGGAGGGTCAAGGGTTACTTTGTGAGGAACTTGTTATCATAGAAAAATATTTTATTGTTTAGCAACAGTGAATAACAGGGGTTGGTCTTCAGTTCTTAACTCTAGATGCAAGTGGCATTTGAGTGGGTGGCAGTCCTTGTTCTTGGAACTGGGTTTGATGTGTAAAAGTTTGCTTGCAGGAATGCACGTGGGAGTTATTTCTTAAATTTAGTATCACACAGGATGGATCTTATTTGCACATGTAACGACAGCTACAGTACAAAGGGGTTTTCCCTTTTCTTTCCCCTCTGCCAGCTACTGCGACTAATTGAGAATTCTGTGACTCATCCAGCTGGAGGGTATTACTCAGAATCCATATCTGAGAAATAACAGACACCAGCTGTTGTCAGAGAGATGATAATGTCTTTTTAAATGGATGGAAAGCTTATAAAAGGAAATGCAAAATTGCTTAATCCAGTGAAATCCAAGCACAAGAATACCATCTCATGAGATGGCTCTGTACACACAAAGAGAGTGTGTCCCAAGTGCATGCTCCAAATGGACAGCTCAGTCCAATTTTTTTTTTGTCATTGAATAACTATCATAGACTGTAATTAGGCCTTACCTAACATAAAAGATTTTATAACGCACAATTTGATGAAATAACTATCTTGTTGCTTCTGTTTTTCTCCAGCTTTCCATCAGTGGTCTTTCTATGAGGAAAAGCGTTCTTCCTCAAGGATGGAGCAGCTATGCGAAGGAGAACTTATGAAGTACTTATAGACCCACTAGAGAGGAGCCAAAGGATTCTGGGAGATTCGGCCAACTCCCCACATCCCGGCTGTGGGCTGTTTTGCACTGTCTTGGCTAGAGAAGATGTCAGCAATGGAAAAAGTCAGGGATAGTATCTCTTGGGCAAAATTAACTAGTAATAGCACACAAAGGACTTCTGATTGTGCAGTAAAGGTGAGACATAAAAGCAGGGCCATCATTTCCCAGCTTTGAAATCATATGAGTCTTTTTATTTTTAATTACCTTTCCACTAATTCTGGTTACTCTAGAATTCTGGCCTCAGAGAGTAAGTGGAGATATTAAGCAGTTATCCTCTTTAAAAATTCAAAACAATGAAATATTACATGCCAATGCTTTTAAAAATAAAATGTGTTTTAGAATATTCCATTTACTTGCTGATATTCCAATTAATCTTTGAAAGAATAATATTCCTCTGAAAAGTTCAAAACAAAAATAGAAAATGAAAGCTTTGGAGTAAAACGCTCATTCTCTCACAGCAATGGAAAACTTATTAACCCATTTCTTTTCCTCAGAAGATCTCAAAACCCTTCAACACACAGATGTCATCTTGTGAGATTAGTTTTACATGAATTAAAAAATGACTTTCATAAATAAAGAGCAAGGAAATCTATATCTTTTGCAAATATAAAGTGAATCCAGGCCATCCAACAGTTACAAGTGACTTTGACTTTAAAATACTTTTAAAGTCTTTTAAAAAGTGAAACCCTCCCAATTAAAAGAAACAAGAATAATTGTTATGAAACACTTTTTGGAAATTTTGTTCATAAGAAAATAAATACTTTTTATTCCTTTGTAAAATTTTATCTGAGTAATCTCATGCTTCTTTTTTTTTCTGCTTTACAACCACTGAGAGCCACATCTGGAAACTCACAAGGAATAGTTTGCAGGCTGAAATGTTTCTTATTGGGTATGAAGTGACAGAAGTATGAAGTATGAAGTCTGTCACTAACGAGCCAGTAGACCTGAATATGAAATTAATTCATTTTTTCTTTATGGTTCTGGAGATTTAATCCAGGGCCTTCACACATAAGTGGAAATTATTCAGTTCTAAAACACCCCCCCCTCCCCACCCTGGGCTGGAGAGATATGTTAGAGGTTAAGAGCACCGACTGCTCTTGCAGAGGACCCAGGTTCCATCCCCAGCACCCACATGGCAGCTGAGAACCGTCTTTAACTCCAGTTCCAGGGGAATCCGACACCCTCTTCTGATCTCCGTGGCATTGCACGACATGGGTGCACAGACTTACATGCAGACAATACATTCATATACATACAAAACAAATAAAATAAAAAAAAACACACTTCCCCTTTAATGTCATAAGTCATTTTACCCTTTACTTAAGAGCTCTGAGGGTTGAATTCTTGAAGTATAAAAGTATGCAAAATAAAAATAAAATTCAGTAATTGTTGCCACAGGGTAAGACAGGTGGTGTGCTGTATCTTGAATATGCGTGGCCCTCCAAAATTCTTACGTTGAACCATCATTTTCAAGGAGATGGTCTCAGGATGAGGGCTTCCTAGGTGAAATGATTAGGGTATGAGGGCTCTGCTTTTCTGAAAGGGATAGGTCTATTAGGACAAAGGTTACGGTGGGCTCTGGAGTTCTTTTTATGTTCTTCTGCATTGTGAGGGCGCGGGATTAGTACCTTGTAAAGTGGCCATCTTGGAACCAGAAGACAGCCCCCACCAAATGCTGGTGTTATTGGTACCTGTATCTAGAACTTGGTTGTCTCTAGAACTATGGGAAATAAAGTTCTGTTGTTTATAAATAACCTAGTCTCTAGTCCTTTGTTATAGCAACACAGACTAAGGCAAGGTAGAATTTATGCCAGGATATTTTTAATTTAATTTATTAATTTTATTTTATGTGTCTGTGCATGTTGCCTGCATGGATGTAATTGTACCCTTGTTGTGCAATGTCCACAAAGACAGAAGGTGTTGGATCTCCTGGAACTGGAGTTATGGATGATTGTCAGCTGCCATGTGGGTGCTGGGAATTGAACTCTGGTCCTCTGCAAGTACAGCCAGTGCTCTTAACCACAGAGCCATCTATCCAGCCCCCAAGGATATTTCTTAACTTATTCATTTCCACAAATACTGGCTTTTATTATGGGGCTTTACTACGAAATTCTGTTGTTTTTATGAAAAGTTAGGAATGTAACAAGAATTAAGTTATTTTAGAGAGATTATGGAAATCTATTCTTAACATGTAAGAACTTTCTTTAGTACTGGACATTGAACCCAGAGCCTTGTACATGCAGGGTAAGTGTTCTTCCAGTGAGCTATATCCTTAACCTCGTTCTTAATTATAAGTGGGATTCTTTTCCTTGACAGCTTTTGCACCTAACCATTATCTTGCTCAGTTTTCCATAAAATGAAAAATAACACAGTTTAATAATTATGAAATGTGTCATTTACTATGGAATGCCACTTTACAGTTATGCTTGAATAAAAGAGCCTGATCCTTAGCATCCATTTTTAGGACAAACATGGACCTGAACTTCTGAGAACTTCCTGTTTCTTTGGAATTCTCTCAGTACTGTACTCCTGAAAAGGGGGCTCACTGATTCTTTTCCTGAAACAATATATTCAGCATGAAATGGAGAAGTAAAAGTTGGAAGGATTTGTCTTGTCAGAAGATTATGTCCCTCTGACCACTACTGACCTAGAATAGTACACAGACACAGCCAAAAGCCGATGTCATCAATTTAATCCCATCTATAGTTTGCAACACAAATGGGATAATCTTCACATTTTCATTGTTTCTAATAAGTAATCACTGTATGCAGCAATATTCACCTTATCCACATACCCATACATATTTTATGTCAAGGACAAAGAAGAGTCACTAGGAATTAAAGCTATTTTTAGGTTATAAGCTTAAGGCTCAATGAGATTTTCTACATTATTAAAAAAAGAGAAGATGAATTTTTGGTTGCTATGTTAGATAAAAGAAGTAATTTGTCTAGAATGTGGCCATTGATGCTTATGGTAGGAAGCATGGAACCATCCCATTTAATGCCTCTAGTCTTTGGTAACCTTCTCCCCCTTTCCTTAAGAACATTTGCTTCAAACAATACATCATAATATCTCATCAGTCTAACAATAACCTATTAAACTTTGACTCCTTGCGTAAAGAGAAAGCATATTTTAAAGTTGATAGCCCAAGCCCAAAACATTTCTGACACAAACTATCTGTTTCAGGTTAAACACAAATACAAATTCCTTTTCATTATCCTGTCTTGAGGCCATATCTAATTCCCTTCTTCATGAACATTAGCCAGCTTGCAGTTATTGTGACTCACAGGAATATGCAGGAAATGACACTTTGCCAGATTTGAGCCTCACTTTCGCCTTTTCTCTAGGAGTCTCAGCCATTCTGGAAGAAGCCCTTTGACTTTGCAGGAAAAAGTCAGTGCAGATGGTGTGAGAGCTGGCCCAGCTGAACACCCCCCTATTGTCCCAAAGCATATGGCATGGATGTGAACCCATGATGGACCCGTAGGCCTGACCAGCTGTCCACTGAACATCCAGTGATCTGAGTAGCAATAGTGTTGGCATATTGAGGAGAAGAATTTGCCCTGTCTGGATTTCTGACTCACAAAATTATCAGGAGTTATAAAATGGATGTTGTTTTAAGCCACCAAAAATATTCGTTCTATGACAAAGGAAAACAGAAAAATCAATAAATAGTTTTCATATTTTTTATCACATTCCCCTCTTAAGTTTTAGCTCCACATGAGATACAAGACATGAGACTAGAATTTCAATACTTTAACTTAATATCAAGTTCATATGTTACTACAGATTAATCTACAATATAATTGCATATATCATAAAATCACACGTAAATTATGGACCACAATAAACCACACTCTCTATATTTCTATTCAATAACCACCATTTAAAGTTATATATTGCAGGCTGGAGAGATGGTTCAGTGGTTAAGAGCACCAACTGCTCGTGCAGAGGACATGGAGTCAATTCCCAGCACCCACATGGCAGCTAAGAACCATCTTTAAGCTGGGTGTGGTGGCACACGCCTTTGATCCTAGCACTTGGGAGGCAGAGGTAGGCAGATCTCTGTGAGTGCAAGGCCAGCCTGGTCTGCAGAGTGAATTCCAGGCCAGCTGAGGCTATAGGGAGACTCTGTCTCAAAGGAAAAAAAAAAGGTAAAAAAGTTTTAAAAAAAGTTATATAGCTTATAATACTTTTTGTTCACAATCTACTCTTGTACTTACTAAAAATAAAATTCTTAATAATTTCATGTTTCTTTTCTTTTCAGGTATTTTTATTTGGTATTGCATGAGTGTTTTGCCTATATGTATGTAAATGCACCTATGCATGAAATGCCTGTGGAGGCTAGAAGAGGGCATTGAATCACCTGAAACTGGAGTTGTAGACAGTTGGTAGCCACCATATGGATGCTGGGAACTGAACCTGGGTCCGCTACAAGAGCACAAACTGGTCTCAACTGCTGAGCCATCTTTCCAGTCCCTGGTTTCATGTTTCTATGGGATGTAGGAACATATGTATTCCTAAATCATTCTTATATGCAAAGCTGCTGGGATGGAACACAAAATATTTATATTAATATTATATTGAAATCAGTTATATCTGGCTCTAATTCCAAGAAGCCAGTAATCAGGCAGATCTTGGGTAAGTTCTTTGACCATAGCTTCTTCCCAGAGAAGACAATAACAACTTCCAAGAGATACAGAATGGATTCAGTGGCATAATGTATTCTTCATTATCTGATATCTAGTAAGCAATAGCATACACTTTTAAATAATGCCACTTGCTGAATCTTTAGCTTTTGATACAGTAAATGATTATGCTTTATAACAGAGTATAGCTGAGAAAGAATAAAATGTTTATAAATTGTTAACAGAAGTGACATTAAGTAAAGTGTATAGTCAAATCTGTAAAGATCACAAAAAGAAATTAAAGAAGACAACTTGTTGGAAAGATTTCCCAAGTTTGTAAATTAGAGGCTTATTATTTCTAAAATGACAATGTTACTCGAATATATATATATATATATATATATGTGTATAGTTGTAATTCCTATCAAAATTTAGAGGCATGTCTGAAATTCATAGGGAAATTCAAGTGAGTCAGAATAGTCAAAATAATCTGGAGGAAGAACAAAGTTACAGCACTTGAACTTCCTGATTTCAAAAGTTATTACCAATCCAACACTAAGGAGCTGACCTAAGGATAGACAGTGGAAGCTAATGGAGTGCAGCTGCCAGTTCAGAGACAGATTCCTTACACACACAGATCTACCAGCAATTGATTCTGAGAAAGGTGCCAAACCATTCGATGGAAAAATACTGTCCTTTCAGTAAAGATAGCGGGACAGATGAATATCACACACAGAAGAATGAAGTTAGAAAATAAGTTCACATAAAAGAGAGCAAACACTTAAATATAAAGTCAAAATGGTTCTCTGAAAAAACAAAACAAAAAAACCGAAAAAACCCAGAGGGATGAATCCTTGTAGATGTACATTGAGTATAATTTCTTAGATATGACATAAAAACACAGAAAGCAAGAAAATCTATAAGCTGAACTATATTAAACTTTTAAAAAATTTCTGTGCTTCAAAGGACATTATCAAAGTGTTAGAAAGCACTGTGTCAGTGCACTGTACACAAAAATACAAAAATGACTGAGAGAAGATGAAAGTCACGTATAGCAGAATGCATGAGCTCTGGTGGAGTGGGGGGCAGGGAGGGGAGAGTGGGCCTAGATTTGATTAGGAAATAGTGTATGAAATACCCAAAACCTCAATAAAAATATATATGCCATTTGATTTTTTTCAAAATCCTGTTACATAAAATATGTGTTGGTATCATCTAGTAGTTTACAATTTGTCAAGAGATAATTTGGCCATTTTATATTTATTGTGATAGCTACATAATTAGCCTTCTTCCATCCTTTCATTTGCTTTTGATTATTCTTGCCTTTTGTCCACTGTATGTCTCTCTATCATGTCCTATTTCACTTTTCTTTATTTTTCCATTTTTATATTTATATTTTTATTTATATTATAAAATATAAATTTTTGTATTTATGTTTTTGACATTTTATATTTCTTCCTCTTATTTAGAAATTATATATTATAAATCTAGTTTTAGTAGTAGTCTAGTTTTCTTATTCATTGAAAACTTTCAGGGCATTTTTAGCTTTTAACATATTTAAGCACATTATCTAAGATTTAATTTATTTAAATTAAACAATATTGTTTGTTGATACTTTAATTCAAATCTTTCATCAAATGTCATATTTATTATCATTAACATCACTATTTAATTTCCCAACATGTTTCCTATTATATCTTTGCTCATATATATTTCTTTTAATAAAAATTTGGCTATAACTTACAATTCAATAACATTTATCTGTGCAAAAAAGATTTTTTTCTGTGTTGCAAAGGACTTTATCAAAGTGGTAGAAAGTACCATGTTAGAGCTTGGATAAAGAGCACTATCACACAGCACAAAGAACATCAGAGAGTCCTCTCTCTGTAGCTACCAAGTGAAAAGACAAACCATGACATTGGGAAAATATTTGCAAATCATTGGAGGCCTAGCACTCAAATACACAAAGAACTCTCAAAATCCATAATAAAAAGAAAATCTAAATTTAAAAAGTTTAAAGTGTGGTAGTGCATGCCTTTAATCCCAGCACTCAGGAGGCAGAGTCAGGCAGATCTCTGTGAGTTCAAGGCCAGCCTGGTGTACAATAGTGAATTCCAGGCCAGGTAGGGCTATAGGGAGACCTTATCTCAAAGTAACAGCAACAAAAAAAGCAACAGATTTGTGAAAACATTTCTCTAACAAAAATATACAAATTGCCAATAGGCAGATGAAAAAATGCCCAACATTAGTCATCAGGAAGAGACAAATCAAAGCAACACTGACTTACCACTTCAGAGCCCATGGAATGGCTGCATAAGAATGTCGGTCAGGTTTGGATCTTCAGTTTTATTCCATTGGTCAACTGGTCTGTTTTTGTGCCAGTACCAGGCTGTCTTTATGACTATAGCCCTATAGTATAGTTTGATGTCTGGTATAGCGATTCCCCCTGTATTGCTCTTTTCACTCAGGGTTGCTTTGGCTATTCGGGGTCTTTTGTTTTTCCAAATGAAATTGAGGATTTTTTTTTCCAGGCCTGTGAAGAAACTCTTGGGGATTCTGATT